>JAODAL010011391.1:0-100271 GCA_025379985.1 Phyllomedusa bahiana
CGTTCGAGGGGGGATACCAAAATATGGGTATTTTATTTTGATCTTTTTTGGGGCGATTGGCGTTTGTAAAGGGGAAAAGGGCGGTGTACGTATTTTTTATTTTATTTTTCGTGTTTGTGTTTTACTTGTTTTTTCACTTTTTTTTACTTTTTTTTCACTTTTTCACATTTTTATTTTACTTTTCCCCATAGGGGATTTGAATGAGAGATCTTTAGATCTCTCATTCAATAGGAATCAGTGCATAGCTTGTTGCTATGAATGGTTCCTATGACAACTGTCAGTCACGATGTTGGGCCATGCCCACAGGGCACGGCCGGGCATCGTGACGTCACAGACAACCTGGAAGGCATTCTATGCCTTCCGTGCTGCTGCTGCCGCCGACAGAGACACAGGAGGAGTGATCTCCTCCTGCGTCTCTCTTGGTTATTGCGACCCGATCGTCGCGATAATTAAGGGGTTAACCGCCCCCCCCCCCATCCCACCACGGAGGGTCGGGGCCGACCTGCGGGATGTCAGCTGTAATATACAGCAGACCCCCGCGCCGATCGCGCGAACTCAGCTTTAGAGTTCGCGCGATCCTCAGGACGTATCCATACGTCCAGGTGCGTGAACCCCCAAACGACCTGGACGTATGGATACGTCTAAGGTCGTTAAGGGGTTAAACAAGACTAGGCAACCACTTCAAAGGAGTTATCTGGTTCCTTTAAAAAAAAATAAAGAATACTAAGCTCCCCGCACCGGCTAGAGAAACAAAAAAAAACACATCGCCTTTTTTCATTTCTGTTTTCATTCTTCTTCTTCCAATCGGTTATGTTACTGCTGCAGGTGCCGATTGGCTGCAGAAGTCACTTGAAGTAAACTACTTAAAACTGTGATGTAAGCAGAGGCCTGTGACAGATGCAGCCATTCAGTGGCTCCAGTCCCAGTTCAGAGCGGAAGAAGGAGAGTATAGGTTTTTTGGTTTTTTTCTTTAATGGGTCACCAGAAGCTTCATTTTTTTTTTATAGGAATCAGACAACCGCTTTTATCTCAGTCAGCAAAGCAGTAGGTAACCTTCTTACACATACCCCCTTCATACCCCTTGAACTGTTCCTCATTTATAAATGTTATAGACACAAACATAACAAAGGAGAGTTGCTGCTGCTGCTGCTGCACTGCTGAAAACATTTGGATCAAAGGGTTAAAAGCTAAGTAGCCTCAGCGAGTATTCTGAGCGTGCGAGTGTGTCTGTTTTGTCTAAAGTGTGTCGTTTTGCTTAAATGTGAGACTTAATATTGGGGGACTTTAGATTTGGGGCTTTTGAAAAGGGCAGTATTATACAGACAGATTTTTCATATTTGTATCTGTATTTCTTTTTTTTTTTTGGTAGCATCCCCATGATTTTAAATTTTTGACAAGGGCCTGTCCAGTGAAAACCTGTGAAAATGTATGCCCCCTTGAGCAACATTCAAGGGTCCTTTAAGGGCTGGGGGGAAAGATTTTGTGCACACTGCACTTTTAGAAGCCCGTATCCGGTTCTAAATGAGCAAGGGGCAAACTGAGTCCATTGCCAACTTAAGAAAATCTTTCCAGGTGTAGATGCTGGGGAGGGATGGGTACCCATGGGGTTTCGGGGAACAAAAGGCAGCTAGTTGGTTTAACATTTAGAAAGAAGGGTAGGGGGAAAGAGGTTAGGGGGGTTTGCCCGGGAACTGGCAAAACCCCAAAAAAATTTGAAAGGGTTGGGGCGATAAAGGGGGAAATTCGGCTCAGAAATAGAAATTGTTTGCAGAAGGGCATTTCCCCTGTCTGTCCAGTAAGAGGGGGAAAATAGGGGAGGCCCAGGCTGGGGACGGTGCTAGTAGTTGGGGACTCCATTAAAAGGGGGCACAGATAGGGCAATCTCCCAACAAAGACGGGGATGTCGAACGTATGTATTTTTACCTGGGGCCGGGTTGGGACATTGCGGATGGGGGTGACAAAATTGCTGGGTGGGCTGGTGGGGGAACCCAAGATGTCAGGGGTCCCAATTGGCCCCAAAATGCAAAGTAAGGGGGTGGGTTTGGAGTGCCCTTTAAAAAAAATTTTTTTCAGGGACTTGGGAAAAAAGGTTAAAGGGGGCAAGGACCTCCAGAGCAAATTTTCAGAAATATTCCCCTGTTCCCCCCCCCCGGGCCAAACCAAGAGGAAGAGGGAGTTTAGAGGGGTTTGAAGGGGCTCAAAAATTGGTTTTAGGAAAGAGGGTTTTGGTTTTTTGGAAAAACTGGGTGATTTTCTGTTTGGCCAGGATTTCTAGGGCGGGGGGACGGGCGCCCCTAAAGGGGAGGGTGAAGCTGATTGGGGTAAAATGGCCGGGAAGGGGGAATTTTTAAAAATGGGGATGGAGGGGGGGAAAAATAAAATTTTGCTTGAAAGTTTGGAAGATAGAGAGCTTGGGAAATTTAGTAAAAAATTTCAGGGGGTGAAGGGGGGGGGGGTGGAGCAATATTTAAAAAGAATGGGGAAAGGAAAAGGAATAAAAGCTAAAAAAATTTTCTAAATTGCATGCTGAAAATTGCCGGGGTCTGACCAACAAAAAAAATTTGGAACTAGAATTTTTAAATTTGGCAGAAGAAAAATAGGGACAGGGTGGGGAAAAACTGGGACAGGGTTTTGGGACGAAAAGCTAGGGAACTGGGCGGTTAACTTTCGGGATACAGTCTTTTTAGAAAGGGCCCGTAAACATGGAAGGTTTGGGGGGGTTGTCTTTTCTCTATGTAAAATTTCCTTTTCTAAAGGGCCAAAACAGAAAGGAAGATATAGATACAGGTAATAAAAACAGGGGGAAATCTTTTGGGGGTAAAAAACCCAGGGGGGAAAAAAACAGAAATATATTTTCCAAAATAGGGGTTTGCTTTTAGGCCCCCAAATAAAAACGGAACCCCAAAATGGAAGATATGCTCCTCAGGCAAATAGATGAAGCATCAAATTTCAGAATGAGGTTTTATTTTTGGGCGCCCTTTAACTACCCCGGACAAAAATTTTTGGGAATTAAAAACCGGGTATTCCCTTCCAAAAGGGAAAATGTTTTTTGGCTAAACAAAGATAATTCCCTTTTCCCAAAAATGGTGAAAAACCCGACTAGGGGAAAAGGGCCCCTTCTGGGATTTAAAATATTGATTTAATAGACCGGGACAGGTAAAAAAGGTTTGGGGTTTGAGGGGCCCCTTTTGGAATAGGGGCCCATAATAAAAATAAAATTTCCTTTTACCCTTTTCAATGAGTTTTTTGGTAATGGGGGCCAAAAAAAACACTGAATTTGAAGATGGGCTAATTTTTTCCTGTTTAGAGGGGCCCAAAACCGTTTTTGGAGGGAAAAAGGTTTTTAAAAATGGGCCAGACAAAAAAAAAATGGGAGACCCTTTAAAAACATCTTAGGCCCTATTGTGAGAGGGTTCATACCATATGGTAAAAAAAAAAATTTAGAAATAGGGAAAAATCCAAATTTTTGGATAAACAGAGATGAAAAAGGAGGAAAATTAAAAAACAAAAAAAAAAGGGCTTTAAGTAAAAAAACAGGGAGGGCATGAAAGGGGGGCAAAAAAAAAAGCTAAAAGGAAAAAAAAAAAAATATGAAAAAAAAAATGTTTAAAGGGGCAGCAAAGTTTGGAGAACAGAAAGACGTTTTCCCAAAAAAAGTAAAAGAACCCCAAATATTTTTTTTAAAATTTTTATAAATAGAAAAAAGGGATTAAAAAAAAATTTTGGGCCCCCATAAAAATTTATGGGGGATACTGTGGGGGCGAGGGAAAAGGGAAAGAAACCTTTTTAAACAATTTTTTTCCATTTTAAATTTACCGAGGGGAGGAGCCCTTATTTGTTAAATTTTTTTTAAGGCAAGGGAGGATTTAAATTCCAATTAAATGTTTCTTGTCTAACCAGGGGGAAGTGCAGCCCCGCCTTAGGAAGTTTAAAAAAAAGGACAAATCCCCGGGCACTGACGGTTTACACCCACGGGGCCCAAAAGGGAATTTAAAGTAATGGTTTGGATAGGCCCCTTTTCTTAAATTTATGGACTTTTTATAATAAGGGGGTTTTGCCCCAAAGGATTGGCGCATAGAAAAGGGGGTCCCAAATTTTCCCCAAAAAAGGAGTAAAAAGTGATCCAAAAAAACTATGGGCCGGGTATGCTTAACCCCCTTTTTTGGGGGTTTAAAATGTTTAAAGGTTTTTCAGAGATGCTACCCGGGGTTATCTAAATAAAAATAATTTTTTAAAAGGGCCTTTCCCGCAGGGGGTTTTTATAAAGGGATGGGTTTCCTTTGTAAAAATTAATTCATTAGCTTCTATAGAAATTAGTTCCAGACTGGATGGGGATGAGGTTTATGGTTGTCATAAAATTTGGTTTTTTTTTAAAGCTTTTGATATTTTCCCCAAAAAAAGGTTGGTAAGTAAAATGGGGAATGTTTGGCGGGGGGAAATTTTTGTGAAGTGGGTAAAACTGGCTCACTAAATAGAAAAAAAAAGGGGGGAAATAAAAGGTTTGGCATCCCCTTTTTGGCCCTTTTTACTAAGGGGGTACCACAGGGTCTATTGGGCCCTACCCTTTTTTAATTTTTTTCCCTTAAGGGAATTTTTAAACGGGGGAATTCCATTTAGAATTTTAAAATCTTTGAGATATATAAGGTTCTGAAAAGGGGTTCCACACAATAGAGGTTTAATTTTTTTAAAAAGTATCTGGTAGGTTGGAGGCCCGGGGGCGAGAGGGGGGCCAAATGGGGGTTTAAACATGATAAATCCCAAGGTTAAGCAAAAGGGAGGAAAAACTTTTACATGATTAAAGGGTTAAATGGAAAAACACGGGGGTTAAAAGTGACTTTGGAAAAGGGGAATTTGGGGGGAATACGGGTTTTGGACAAAAAATTTAAACTTTTAGAAGCCATTTGTCAGGAAAACAGAAGCAAGGAAAATGGGAAATCATGGGTTGTTTTAAAAAGGGGGATAGATGCACATGAGGGGAACTTATTCTAAACAAAACCCAAGTAAACTGGTTGGGACCAACTTTTGGAATATTGTTTTACATTTTTGGGGGGGGGGGGCACCAGTCAGGAAAGACATTGTAGAGCTTGAACAGGTAAAAGGGCGGGCAACAAAAAAAAAATAAAAGGACTGGGGGGGGACTACAATGCCCCGAAAAATTAGCAAGGGTTTGGGGTTTTTTAGTTTAGAGAAAAGATTTGGGTTGGGGGGGACATAATAAATATGTTTTAAAAATTTTTTAAGGGCCAAAATAGAGATCTCTCAAAAAATTTATTTATACCCGCACTGTATCTAGAACAAGGGGGCAACCTTTTGTCTTGAGGAAAGGGAAAATTTTTAATAAACAAAAGAAAAGGGGTTTTTTTACTGTTAGAACGGTGGACTGTGGAAAAAATCGGCCGGGGGAAATTGTCATGGTAATTCATTTAAAAGTTCAAAAAGGGGTTGGATGCATTTCTGGGCCCTGATAATAAACAAGTTATAGTGACTAGGATTCTGAAAGGGAAAGGGGCTGGGGTAAATTTTAGATTTAATAAAAATACCCCAACAAAATTTTTAAGTGACAAAAAAAGGATTCTGGGAAAAAAGGGTCGGTTTTATCCAGGGGTTTAAATTTCCAAAAGCCGTTTGGGGTCAGGAAGGAATTTTTTTACTAACATGAGGACAATTTTGGGTTCTACCTCATGGGGGTTTTTGCCTTTCCCCTGGATTTTAACCTTTAAAACTTTAGTAAACTTTAGGGCCAATGTAACAAAAAATTTCCACTTTTGGGATTCTAAACAAAAAAAAATTTTTTATAATACAATTTTAAATGTAACAAAAAGATCGTTTTTCCCAAATTTTTTTCAAATTAAAAATTTGAAAAGTGTTTTGGGCTTGGGATTCAGGGCCCCCTGTACTCTGATAACCCCTAAATAAACTCCAAATTTTTTACCAATTGCCAGAAATTTTGTCACCCTAATTTGTAAATTTAAAGGGACACTGTATTTTAATTTTTTTTTCAGTATAAAATACAGTTGTTTGTGAAAACCTCAGAGATTTTTTTTGGAAAAACATTAGTGAACAAAAAAGGGATCATTTAAAACAAAAGGGAAAAAACCAGAAAAAATTTAGGGGGTTAAAAATTGTGGCAAAAATTTTATTGCCAATTAGGTGTTTACAAAATAGGCAAGTCTGAAACCCCTCATGGGGGCAAGGGGATAAAACCCTCACCTAAAATGTAAAATTTTGTAAGGCATAAAATGCCCAGACAAAGGGGAGCACCCTTAGAGAAGCCCGGGCCCCCAAAAGGCCCCCGGGGTTTACTCTGGGAGGAAACTACAGGGAAAAGTACCCGCTCAGGGGGAGAAAACTATCCCCCAAAAAAAAATTTTTTAGTCTGTTTCAAACCCCAAAAGTGGCCTGTATGGAAGAGTGGCTGGAAGAATTTTTAAAAACAGCCACAGAATTAATTTAACTTTAATTTAACTTTTTGACCTAAATGCTATGTGTGGAGGAAAGCCAATACTGCCCATCACCCTGAACACACCATCCCCACCAAAGCAGGGGGGGGATGTTTTTGCTCGCAGGGAGGGGAAGTGGCGAGTTGAGGGAAGAGGGGTTGGAGAAAAATACAGAGAAAATCCTGGAGGCTTCAAAAAGACTTGAGACTGGGGCGTAGGTTACCTTCACGGACATCAATAAAATAAATTTAAGTTTGTGGCTTTTAAAAATGAGGAACCATTCAAGAGCATACTTTTGCAACCCACTGCATGCATATTATACATATATACACAAATTTGCACCCTTTTAACAAGTTGTTGAGCAGTTTTCTTCAGTGGTGTAAATGAATATGAGGAATCTGCTTTTCTGAGCCAGAGTAAAATAGTGATAAATAAAAATGAGTACACGTCATTATTTTGATAGAGAAAAAGAAATTCAGGGACTGTGACATTTAGTAACTTTCTGCATGGCTGGATTTGGCCACTCACAGAGCAGAACAAAAAATCAATACTTCGATATGGGGCATTCAGAAATTGTTGTTTAGCTGAACTAGAGGAACAGGCAAGAGACACATATTTGTATGAAGAAAAGTCAATATTCAACCTTGAGCGTCAACAGCTATTGATATTTGCACAAAGCATGAAACACGCCATGTTTGACAAACGGTTCTTCTCATGACTTTAAAACAACATGAAATGTCACAGTGTTCAAAGAGAAAATGTAAAGACGTTCACTTGGATTCCATGGGTTGAAGCTGTTAATGTCTACTTATTCCTGTCATCTAAAGGACACAAAGGAATAACACTGAATGATTATTCTTCAGATGAAAATAGCATAAATGTATGAAAATAAATTTAACTGTATTTTAACACTTATTGGTATGTACACTGGATAAATCTGAACTGCCAGTGGCCAATGTACTTAATGGCATATTCTACTATATGGATATGCATATCAAAGCTGCCATTTCTGATCAATCTTATTATATTGGAATATCAGCTGTTAAGGGGACATAAAGCAACATACAGACACACTGAAGGCTAAATGAGGTCCAACGCACTATAAGATGGGTGTCTCTAATAAAGTTTCAATTCAGACATATATTCCACTAGCTGTTATAGGAATAGAACGTGTCATCTCCATAGAATGTTAAATCTTTTATATGTATTTATTTATTTATTTTTTTAAATCCTTTTTCACTTTAGTCATTTGGCCTAATAGTTTAACACTTCCTGTTCTGTAGAAAAAGCTTTACTTAAGTCTCCCAGTCAAGCAAGGTTTACTCTAAATAGGTCGACACCTTGTGGTTAGATTGCTCAGGTTTACTAATTAAAAAAGATAAATAAAGATGGTCACAAGCTCATTCCTCTTCCTACCCCTGCACATTGAATTCTCTTTCCCAGGTCACTGAGTAGTGTCAGAATAAACTCTCTGATAGAGTCTAATGGCGTCTTCTTTGGTATACAGAGATAATATGTCAGCGGCTGTAAAGCATCTCTATACATGCTATTCAGACAAGATGGCCACCCCCATAATCCTATACAGACAACAAAATTTAAAAATCTACTATCAGGAAATAAAAACGTCTAGAAAGAAAGAAATATGTAGCAGACAAGATATTGTCCCTTAGTTGCTGCAAATTAGGTTGTTACCAGATATGCAGTATAAGATTATGATTTAGGGAGTATAAAGGCAAGAAAAAATTGCTGTCATTTTTAGTAAAAACCCTTTTCAAAATTTTTATTTTCTTTTTTGGTATGTTGGACTGTCCTGCTGAAAGTTTCCTTCTGAGGGGGGGGTTTATCATTCAACTGAAAATTAAAACCCTTCTGTTTCAAATGTGTCCAAGGGTTTTGTCTGGGCCCCCGGGGCGTGCCGGGGAAAACATTCTTCATGCCATTGACTTTACCAGCCTAAACTGCAAACACCTGAACGGAATTGTTCATCGACTCATGAGATTTGTGCTGAATTTTGACCAAGGTCGTTCCTAGGCTAAACTGTACTCAGGGCGAGGTGAAGAAATTCCCCCCCCCCCCCCAATTAATGCGATACATGCTCACCTCAACCAAATCTAAAAAAATCAAAAAAACTTTAACAAATGGATACGTATAAAAAATTTCAAAAAATAGTCTTACAGTTTCCAAATAACACTGCACACAAAAACCAGAATCCCGATAATAGTTTAATGTCCTACTAAAACCACATTCCAGAAAAAGGGATGAATAATACCCAACACCTGACCCCCAAAATCACCAGCACATGGTGACCGAATAATACTGCTACACCGTGACCAAAACCCCCCCCCCCCCCCAAACCCAAAACTGAATACACCCCACCATGACACTTTTCACCCATCGACGAATAATACAACTACCCTTACTGAATACAAAAACCCTTAACAAAAACTAAAATTACTTATACAGTGGATCCAATTGTAACAGGTCGCGACTTTTTAATACAGTAAAATTACATCCAGGCCTTACCCGGGGGAAGTCTCTGAAGAGTTGTTTCTTTTCTTCTCCATTTTCCCGGGCCCATGACGTCTTCCCCGGCCTGACTTTCGTGTAAAATTTACAAAACAAAATCTTAGCTCCTCACTTTACCATACCTTCTTACCAATCCTATCGCCCAAAAAAAACTTTCCCCTCTATAGCATTATGGGGAGCCTGTAAATGCCCCCCTAGCCGACTTTTGCCCCTGTAGCCGACGTAGGCCCTTTAAACCCCGGTAGTTCCCCCCTATAGCCCGTGTCCCTTAAGCCAGGTAGATGCCCTTGTAGCCCGTAGTGTCCCCGTAGCCAGTAGGTCCCCTTGTGCCCGTGACGCCCCCCAACCGTAGATGCCCCCCATAGCCATAGATGCCGGCCCCCTGAGCCAGCAGAGCCCCCCTGTGCCCGCAAAGCCCTTGTAGCCAAGATGCCCCTGTAGCCAGGTGCCCCCCTGTAGCCCGCAGATGCCCCCCTGTAGCCAGCAGATGCCCCCTCTGTAGCCGGGCAGATGCCCTCCCTGTACCAGCAGATGCCCTTCCTGTAGCCAGCAGATGCCCCCATGTAGCCAGCAGATGCCCTGCTGTAGCCAATAGATGCCCCCCTGTAGCCAAAGATGCCCCCTGTAGCCAGTAGATCCCCCACTGTAGCCGGGTGATTCCCCTGTAGCCAGTAGATTCCCCCTGTAGCCAGTGTTGCCCCCTGTAGCCAGTAGATGCCCCTCTGTAGCCATTTTGATGCCCCCCTGTAGCCAGCAGATGCCCCTGTAGCCAGTAAATGCCCCCCTGTAGCCAGTAGATGCCCCCCTTGTAGCCAGTAGATGTCCCCTGTAGCCAGCAGATGCCCCCAGTAGCCAGCAGTTTCCCCTGTACCCAGTAGATGCCCCCCTGTAGCCAGTACTTTGCCCCTCTGTACCCAGTAGATGCCCCCTGAGCCAGTAGTGCCCCTGCAGACGGGTAGATGCCCCCTGTAGCCAGCAGATGCCCCGCTGTAGCCAGCAGATGCCTCCCCCTGTAGCCAGCCGATGCCCCCTTATAGCCAATTAGAAAATAAAAAAAAACTTCTCACCTCGGTCCGTGCGTCCATCTCCGGGAGCTGCGGAGTGGTGTAAGCAGCGTGACGTCACCACGCGCTTACCCTGTTCTCGCAGCTCCAGGGATCTCCTCGGCGGCAGGGTTGCGACCCAGGACTTCCAGCGCTTTGCAGGGGGCGTGGTGAAACCTGCGCCCCCTGCGACGTCTGTATGTATCGGCGCTAAATGAGCGCCGATACTAAGGGATGGAGTCAGGGGTTAACGATCCTCCTGCCCCTTTCCCTGTAGTAGCACAGCAGGAGTGAGCAGCTGCTGCCCCTGACTCTGCCGGCTGTTTTACAACGGTCGTCAGTAGGGGCTGATCGGGGGACAAGGCGGGCGGCGCCCCCTGGGTAGAGGGACACTCGGCCCCACACCCGTCGACCCCCCGCCATGCCCGCCCCTAGGAAAGGCCCTGATTTTGACCTTCCCATCAGCATAATGCAATAGGAACTGGATTCATCTGACTGTGCAATGCTTTTCCACTACTCAATGATACAGTTCCATTCCCCTTTGAGCGCTATGGCATTTAAAACTGTCTAAGAAAAAGGTGGCATTTGGGCCCCATTGTTGGCCACCAGAATTGTATTTGGCTGCAATTTTCTTGACTGGACATCATTATTTTTATGTCCACAACTGCTACAGAGCCCAGTCGGACAGCCATCCTAGCTCAGAATGCCCAAACCTTCAGTCCCAAGCATTCAAAGATATGTCATGGGGATCAAGCACAAGTGCCCTTGATCCCCAGGTCTGTGCAGTCTATATAACTGTGCATAATCGTTAAAGCCCAACTTTTTCGTAGATGTAATCTGTTTGAAAAAAACAGAAAAAACTAAGAAAAATGACGTATTAAATTTCCCCCATTGCACCCCCTGAAGATCTGCCCGCTTGTTTCTGGGATGCAAGGGGAAATTATTTATAATTATTAACACACACACAATAGATTTCTGAAGAGTACAAGGCACAATCTCTAGGTTTGGGTTTTCATCTTTTTCCCCCCCACCCATAGGAGATGAGCCTTAAGCTATGGCTTGTCCGCTCTCCCCCCCCTAAAAATTTTAGAGGTGTGGGACAGGGAGGTGCTAGAAAAAAGGTTAAAGATATTTGTGTAAAATTCGCAGTAAGGGATTTGGGGCGGGAAAGAAGTCCTATGGAGGTTGGGAGAAAAAAGGGAAAGTAAACAACTAAAGGAAGTTGAGCCCACGGATGTAACTGCACGTAATATTCTTGTTGCAGAGCACTGTGTACTGGAAAATTACCATTTAATTTTCACTATGGCGGTAATATTGGTCTTTGATCTTTTTTTTCTGATTTTCTCAGTTTATAATGGGGTATTTTTCGATTTGGTGGAAAATTTGTGTGTTTGGTGGTTAATCGGTTCTTATGTACCCCGCGTTATTGGTAATGTTGGTTGGTAAGGGGATTTGTTTGGTACCAGTATGATGGTGATATTTGTGGTGTTTCCCCCTTTTTATTTTTAGTAATGCAGGATTTATTGAGAGCTACTAAGAGTATGGTAAATGTTGGGGGGGGAAAGGAGAGGCGGGGGGAGTGGAGGGCTTCAATTTTTCTATAGGGAACAGCTTACTATTTAAACCCCTGAACAAGGGCCCCCCTTCATGGATGTTTATTTTTCCCCAATCACACCATTTTCAGTATGCTCTCGACACATTGCACAACAAACCCCCACAAGCTTGGCAGTTGTTGTTTTTGTTTTTTTTTCAATTTTTGGCCCAGTCTAGTTAAAGACTGATATCCTTGCCTTGTTCAAAGACACTCAGACCACATGATCCTAAAGTGGGTTCACACTGAAAACTTCACTTGATTTTATGCTGCACTCTGTGATCTTTTGGTTGGTGAAATTTATGTTTTTTAAACCCCAAGTAAAAAAAAAAAACAAAAACCTGAAAATACCACATGGATTTTTTTACACCCGGGAACTTTTTTTTTTTACAGAAGTCTAAAATTTCTATGTACTGACTATGGATATTTTACCTGATGTGCAACCTCATATTATAAATGTGTAGTAGACATTTTTTTTTATTTTTTTTTCCTCAGAAAGTTCTAGCATCATCTCCTTGACCAACGCAGTCTTCTGATTCATCAATGTCACTTTTATCCAATCATCCACATTCCATAATAGTCCACACTAACCTTGTTTTGTTCTGGTTATTTTGTATTATTTGCCTTTTCTATTGTAAAATCCAGTTATTAAGGATTTTTACAGTTCTGTCAAACCCAAAGAAGTTTTTTCTCCCTTTTTATTTTCTCTTTTAGGTTTAAATTTTTTTGGTTTCCCGACACTTTTAAAAACTTTCTGTTATAATATTCGCATTTTCTTTACACTTGCACTAAAGCTTACACAAAGTTGAATGGAAAAAATTAACATCTTTCACTGCACCATACAAGCCCAACAGCACTTGAAGATGTGTAAATACTCTGTTAACTGCAGATTAATTTGTACTTCTTGATTCCCCACATATTCGGTTGTAACTCCTGTTAGGATGAAGAAATCTGAACCAAAAAAAATACCCCAAAATACCTGAACATAAGTGTAATCGATCACATTACCTGCGATGCTGGAAGCAATCTCTGTTTTTTGCCAGACACTCCATCTTTCTATACATATCAGTAAGTATATCAGGGGGAATAGCAGTAATTCCACGTTGGAGGTTTCCCTTCAAATCTTCCACAGTGCTGCAATTTAATTGTTCCAGATTAGATTTACTCTTGGATTAACTCAATTTAAGACCAGAAACAATGATGCCGCCAACAGCCCCTTTTCTGAAATTACTCTTTTGCTGAAAAAAGAGCTCAATTTCTGCCTTGCTTGGAATGTCTGAAATGCTGCTCCATCTTGCAGGAAGTAACCCTCCATTAACTCACAAAAATGTCTAGGTGCACATCGGTGTGATGTGAAAAAAAATGTAGCCGCTGATGCACAACTGAAAAATTGAGCATCATATACCCACTTTTTAACCATCTGACGCTTTTGAGTGGCAAAGGGATTTTCAAGCCGGAGGCTTTAGGATGCTTTGCAAGTCTCAAATAGAAGGTAAACACTGTGACAGCTGTCTGGCGCAATCCTCATCGCTCTGATGCAGGGGCATCCTCATTTGTTCAAGACTCCATATATTGAGGACCACATTGTACGTTGTTTCGCTCAGATTGCTTCATCCTAGTGACAGTTATCCAACAGATTATTTTAAGGAATGCTGTCATTCAAAAAAAATTACTTATATGTTTAACTCACATTTTTATGTTAAAACACATATTGTAGGGATTTTTAGTTATGTTTTTTTTTAATTTTTCCAAGATCCTTTCATATTTTTTTAATTACTCTTAAGTCCTGCAGTTTCATCTTTGGCACACTAGCCCTAGTAATCGTTGACACTGTTTTCTGTTTAGAGAGCTTTACAGCAGTGCACGCTCATTTTCAGTAAAAGCAGGGACTCACTGAAAGGAGTACACCATTTGTGTACAAAAACAGAATCCACCAGTCAATGGAGGAAGAGTCACAGTCACCCTCTCCCCTCCCTTCACAGTGAAAAAGCTATCCTATAGTCGTCTATGGGACAGAAACACTGTCTATGGGGATGATGAAGCTGTTGGCCGTAAAGTATCTCTCTGACTGATGTTTAAAGCAGTGCAAGCAGAATGTCATTCCCCACTATCATATATAGACAGAACCGAAATAGACGAAATTTAACAACTCAGGAATAAAAACGACTGAGGAGGCATAAGACTATGGGATAAGTGGGTTGATTTAATAAGTAAAAAAAATTGGTGACATATTCCCTTTAATGTTAATCTTGTGCCAGTTAAACTTGTGCCAGTATTTGTTTTAGCAATGCAAACTACAAAGTTATTCTGTACTTTTCATCAACATTGAAAAAAAAAAGTTTTCTTCTTATTGGATCTTGCGAAAAAAAAAATATCGTTTATGCCACTTAAATACATCATGAATACAAAACAAAAGAATTACTTGATGGGGCTGTCTAGGATTTAGTCTCCGACCAACACATAACATAACCTGTCGGCAAGTAGCATTATTACACATATGTAGAGAGAACCTTCAAAATATATATCGTTCTAATCTATATAATGGTATATCAATTAAAATAATAACTCCACCACCCCCCATAATTATGTATCATCCCACAGGATTAGATGCATTAGCTTTGTCATCAGATATGTTGGAAGTTGGTGCGACTATTGCGTACGGACTGGGACACTATTAGGGGAGCTTTGTTCTGATGGTGTATATGAATAAAATTATAGTTGTCCTTCACATATATTTTTTCATATATTTTACATAGTGTACAATTTATAAAAGAAAAAAATACTAATGTTGGGGACTTGAACTACTAACACTCGTCTTGCAGAACTGATCACTCTTATGCAACTACAACAAGCAGGCTTATACAGATCTACAAGTGTTGAATCTTATTGTTATACAATACAGATGATGATGTAATAAGGAGGCGGGGCTTGCATTAAGATTGAGGAGAGGAAACAGGAACACCCCTTTATCAAAGTTGCAGCTTACAGGACTGAGATCTGTGAGGAGGTGAATCAACCATTTTGGCAAAAGCCCCTTTAAACAGCCAAGTAACTGCCCAGATCCTTCCCTAGAGCTGGGAGATGTATCATAAAGTGACAGCAGACCCTTGGTTTCATATTTCGATTTTCAAAACAGCTCAGAGGGGAGTATAACACACACCACCGTGTGCAGCAGCCAAATCACAGCGCACAGGGGGGGGGGGCGTGACCGGCGGGAGTATCATGTCTAGGGGCCTATCCCAATCCAGCGCCTGAATGATTGTCAGACCTGCCAAATCACAGTGCAGGAGGCGTGTTAGGGGCGGGAACCGTCCAGGGGGCGTTCCGAACTGCAACTGCAGAAATAGAACACAGATGTTCAGAGAAGATCATACTGCCTAAACCAAGTGACAGAGGATAATGCAACCCAATACAAAAGTGCTTATTTTTACTTGTACCCCATAATCTTGAGACATTGATCTTTGTTACGAATTAAAACCCTCTTTAGTCCACCAAACAAGCATAGCTTCACTCCGGTTGTGCAGTTATTTGTTGCAGAAATTGGCCCTGCAGTGCAAATTTAAAAAGTAGAGATTTATTTGTACTATAAAATAATGAAAATAAAAAATTTGGTATCACTGGAATCGTACCGATCTGTAGAATACAGAAAGTATGTCATTTATACTGCAACATGCACACAAGACCTCGGAAAAATGGTGCTAATGCTTTCTTTCAAATTCAACTCCATAAACATTCTTGGTTTCCCAGGAAATTATATGATAAAGTCATTTGTACCAATAAAAAAAGTATCTTTTCCCCCTCCCACCCCCCTCCAACCCCACCTCAAAAAAAGCCTTCATAAATCTATGTAGATGGCTCTGGGAAGGCAGGGAGGAAAAACAAAGGTGATGTAAATAAAAATTGCTGCAGCAAGAGGGGGTTTACATCCCTATTCATTAGTTGTCTACTGACTAGTCTGCAAAAAACAACTGCAGACGTTAGGAATGTTTGCAATTATTACTGTTTTTAGTAACACTTTATTAGGGGTATACACTTCTCAAGATTTGCAGCAAGGTCCAGGCTTAACCATGACTCAGTAAGGCCATGGGGTAAAGTTGCTTTTTACATTTTATTAATCACAGGTCATTCATCTCGCAATATTGCAAGCATTCTAAACCACAACAGAAAGGGAGCATTGATGCTGGTTATGGCTTCTTCACGGGTGGCATAAACCACTCGGGTTTGCAGTGTTCTCACAGACAACATGCTCTCCCTCCCACCAGTCAGTCTCTTATGGGGGTTGTTTCTCTACAAAGATTGCACTCTTTTTTTTGTTAAAAGATATTGCAAATAAAAAAAGTTCACTTTGCCAATATATACCATTAGCAGTGTCCTACCTACATTCTGTCACATATCCCCTCTTCTTTGGGCTGCATCAGACTCCTCAGGTCACTATAGATACAGACATGTTTTGATCATCTCCTGATAGGCGTCAGCCACTGGTTTGCTATAGCTACAGACCTCGGCTTCTACTGACAGGCCTAGTGGAGGCCATGGTAACATGCCCCTGAATTCAAAATTGAAACCAAAGGAATACAGGACTGAGGTAGATGACAATCAATGTAGTGAGACAACCCCTTTAAATCCTACCTGCTACATTGCTGGGTTTCTTTCACTGGAGTATTAGAGGCCAGTATTGCAGCTACAAAGCATTGGTGGAAGATTACTGTGGAGCCTTGAGATGGACAATACACAGAAGGCAGGACGGTAATAGGAGAGTTGCTGCAACCTACTTGGTCTGCCTACTCTGCTGTTATATGAGTCTGTCCCACCACTTTGGTATTTTGGCAAAGTTTTACCATCATCTTTACAGACTTCTGGTGACTATAAGCAGCTAGAAGCTGCCAAGGCAGCGACCAAACAATACACCACTGTGTATGATAGATCTGTCATGAGCAGTAACACCCCAAGGTTGAATTCTTAACATGACAATCAATGAATCATTACATCTATGTAAAGTAAATACATCCAGAAATAATGAATTGATATATGCATAAACATCCATCCATAAATTAATATATTGTTATATGTAAATGCATGTTAAAGTATTATTTCCACAATAAACATTAATCACCTATCCACATGTGCAGTGAAAGGGGAACTGAGCTAGCAGCCAACAAGCCATGATTGGATTACATCTCAATTCAAAATCAATGAAGATGATGGAAACAGGCAGTCTCTATGAGCCCACGCTCTGAAAATGAAACTAGCCATACCATACTTGGCATCATCGCTGCAGTTACTATCATGGAGCATTGATTATGTGTAAACTGTGATATTTTGATTTTGTTGTATTTGGTGGTAGTTTGGCCCCAGTACAAATGCAGATCTGTTGCTTTAGGGCACTTGAGCTACACCTCTAACTCCTTACAAAATAGACATAGGGTTATCCTGCTTACTTAGTAACCCTCACAGAAAGGTTGAATCCACCAGCTCAACTACTCCCCTAATGGGACATTTTTCTTAAAGGGGTGTTGCCACAAAGTGAGTTCCTTACCTCTTATTTGCTCTGGAGAGAATATAAACAAAGCATGCTGAGGCATGAACGGCTGCAGAGGCGTGTGATGAGGGGAGGCGCGGTGAGCAGGGGAGAGTGAGGAAGCAAGGGCTAGCGTTCTGCAATGTTTACTTAAATTAATTAACAACAACCCAGTGGATTTTCTTACAATAGACGCTCCAGCCTCATATACTGCCCTTTCTCCCCAGCCCCTTGCAAGCTCCTTCATGTTCCCTATCATCAGATAAGAAGTGCAAACACACAAGAGCGACCAGATCAGCTCCTGTCAGTGTCCTGGTCGTGTCTTATGAAACTCTTCACGGAAAATAAGGGGAGACCTGAGCAATGCTGTAGCTCTCACAGGATTTAACTTTTTGTAATCATTATATACTATTTAGAGAAAAGTGATTAAAAACCCATTTTGGAGGATCCCACGTCAACATTACATCGTGGCAAAACCCCTTTAACTATAAATAGTGTTGAAGAGTTAAAACAAACTAATCATTTCTTATGTAAAACAATTTAAAAATATGACTGTACTTTTTGGCTACTATCCAAAAATGAATAAACATATTTACACAAGTTGATCTTTCCGCTCCCGGTAACATAGACTACCTGCCAAGGTGATATATTCCAATTCTCCTACATCTCAAATGCAATAAATGTCATGTACTAAGCTGTGTATTATACAACTGTATTATTTTATATTACAATAAAACATAAATATGGTTTTCTTGGGCTATGTTCACACTGCTTATTTTGGGACACATTTCGCCACGTATTTTGCAGCATACTGCGCTCTCATACGGACAAAAATGAGCCCTAAATCATTACGTAATCCACAGTTCTAATAGAGAATACTAATCGCGATTACGCCTCCTACTCCCCGAGTAATACATACGATCGTATTGTCCACCAGGGAGATACTTCATGAAATTTCATTTATTCACCGGCAACTTACGCGCCTCGGAGTAATGTCTGTTATGGCGGACAGCGGGCGCGTTGACCGAAAACAGGCGTAACTTGCAGGGGCGTACTGTACATAGCCTTAGTGAAGAAAAAAAAAGAAACCTCTTATCTTTATCTGTACTCACACCTGGCTGTGGTGGCCCATGTTAGCATTTTTCAATATACCTCCACTTTCCTAATTACGTGGTGGCCAAAAAGTTATTGGCACCCCTGCACATCTGTCAATAATTACTCAGTTTCTTCCTGGAAAATGATTGCAACACAAATTCTTTGGTATTATATATTCATTTATTTTGGCTTGCAATGAAAAAAACACAAAAACAGAATGACACAAAAATCAAATCATTGATCATTTCACCCAAAACTTCAAAAATGGGCCGGACAAAAGTATTGGCACCCTCAGCCTAATACATGGTAGCACAACCTTTAGCCAAAATAACTGCGAACAACCGCTTCTGGTAACCATCAATGAGTTTCTTACAATGCTCTGCTGGAATTTTAGACCATTCTTCTTTGGCAAACTGCTCCAGGTCCCTTAGATTTGAAGGGTGCCTTCTCCAAACTGCCATTTTGAGATCTCTCCACAGGTGTTCTATGGGATTCAGGTCTGGACTCATTGCTGACCACATTAGAAGTCTCCAGTGCTTTCTCTCAAACCATTTTCTAGTGCTTTTTGAAGTGTGTTTTGGGTCATTGTCCTGCTGGAAGACTCATGACCTCTGAGGGAGACCCAGCTTTCTCACACTGGGCCCTACATTATGCTGCAGAATTTGTTGGTAGTCTTCAGACTTCATAATGTCATGCACACGGTCAAGCAGTCCAGTGCCAGAGGCAGCAAAGCAACCCCAAAACATCAGGAAACCTCCACCATGTTTGACTGTAGGGACCGTGTTCTTTTCTTTGAATGCCTCTTTTTTTTTTTCCTGTAAACTCTATGTTTATGTCTTTTCCCAAAAAACTCTACTTTTGTCTCTTCTGACCAGAGAACATTCTTCCAAAACGTTTTAGGCTTTCTCAGGTAAGTTTGGGCAAACTCCAGCCTGGCTTTTTTATGTCTCGGGGTAAGAAGTGGGGTCTTCCTGGGTATCCTACCATACAGTCCTTTTTCATTCAGACGCCGACGGATAGTACGGGTTGACACTGTTGTATCCTCGGACTGTAGGGCAGCTTGAACTTGTTTGGATGTTAGTCAAGGTTCTTTATCCACCATCCGCACAATCTTGCGTTGAAATCTCTCGTCAATTTTTCTTTTCCGTCCACATCTAGGGAGGTTAGCCACAGTGCCATGGGCTCCGTCCACATCTAGGGAGGTTAGCCACAGTGCCATGGGCTTTAAACTTCTTGATGACACTGCGCACGGTAGACACAGGAACATTCAGGTCTTTGGAGATGGACTTGTAGCCTTGAGATTGCTCACGCTCCTCACAATTTGGATTCTCAAGTCCCCAGACAGTTCTTTGGTCTTCTTTCTTTTCTCCATGCTCAATGTGGTGCACACAAGGACACAGGACAGAGGTTGAGTCAACTTAATCCATGTCAACTGGCTGCAAGTGTGATTTAGTTATTGCCAACACCTGTTAGGTGCCACAGGTAAGTTACAGGTGCTGTTAATTACACAAATTAGAGAAGCATCACATGATTTTTCAAACAGTGCCAATACTTTTGTATTGGAATTATATCCAATTTGGCTTTATGACAATTCTTTTTGTGGTTTTCCATTGAAGACAAATTAAATGAAGATAATAATACTAAAGAATTTGTGATTGCAATCATTTTCAGGAAGACACTGAGTATTATCTGACAGAATTGCAGGGGTGCCAATACTTTTGGCCACCACTGTATATCCTATTATACAATTTAGTTCTAGAGAACATTTCCTCTCAGATATTTGTATTATTTTTAAGACGACCTCTATGTAATAACATTTTCTGTCTTCTATTTATTAACAACTGTTTTTCATAGGGCGACATGTATGAATTCGAATGCGTCCTTTTTTTTTACTTGGCGCCGACACACAGATTTTTGGCGCATGACATAGAGCGTAATGCGCCAAACTTTGTATGGGGCATAGAGTGTAATGCGCCAAACTTGGCGCACTAAGCTCTGTGTAATGCTGCAAAAATCTGTCATATTCTAAACTCTTCTATATCTATTTAGAACTGTGGTGTCAGCGCCCAGTAAGAAAAAAAGGATGCATTTGAATTCATACATGTCGCCCTCTTAATGTTTCAATGCTCGGATTATGAGATTCTGAGAGTGTAGAATACGAAAGATTTTTGCCGCATTACATAGAGCTTAGTGCGCCACGTTTAGCGCATTACACTCTATGCCCATACAAAGTTTGGCGCATTAAGCTCTATGTAATGCACCAAAAGTCTTCATACGGTCGTATTCTACACTCCTCTATTTCTATTTAGAACTGGAGTGTCGGCGCCAAGTAAAAAAAAGTACGCATTCATACATGTCGCCCCATGGATTTTTTTAGTTGTTCGTTTTGTAATACGTCTTTTGTTCCTGGTCATTTCATAGCCACACTCTTTATACTTGTACTAATTTACTGAGATCCAGCTTCTTATTTAAGCCATGAGGCTATTCTTTTCAATTCATAAACTGAAAAAAAGACATCTGAACAGAAACCGTGAAAGTCCACCGATCGCTTTGTT
Organism: Phyllomedusa bahiana; assembly: GCA_025379985.1. Classification (NCBI taxonomy): domain Eukaryota; kingdom Metazoa; phylum Chordata; class Amphibia; order Anura; family Hylidae; genus Phyllomedusa; species Phyllomedusa bahiana. The sequence continues at coordinate 20,769 of JAODAL010011391.1, forward strand.
TTGGATTTTATACTCTTCAACAACAGCTGCTGTGAGATACATAAGCAGGTCCTCTACAGCAGCCATTGAATGAGAAATGTAGTTTTAGATTATGTCCAAATTTAAGTTGAACTGAACATTGACTATACCTGTTCTGTACCACAGTATGACCATTAAACCTTTTCACCCAGATTAAAAAGGCGGGAAAAAAGGATCTTTAAACCCCCATTTTAGTTGAACGGCTTTGAAAAATACCGTCCGGGGGCCCAAATGACCAAAACCTGCTACCCAATTAAAAAGTCCCCGGAAATGGGTCTTTCAAACCACCTTTTTAGTTTCCGGGACTTGACTATACCCGTCCGGGGCCACGCTGAGCCCCAAACCTGCATGCCCCCAAAAATTAAAAAATTTCCCAGGAAAAGGAGTCTTTTTCAACCACCATTTTTAGTTAAACTTTGGACATTGACTAGAACTTTCCTGAAACCCTGCAAAAAGGGGGGACCCCTGAACCTTTTTGACCCACAAGATCAAAAAGGGGGGCACATGCAATTTTGTACAGGACTGTCATTTATAATTTTTTTTTGGTAACGACTTTTTGTTTACAGAATTTATTTAGGGAAGTTTTATTTATATTTTTTACATTATTATCATTTTGTTTTTTTTTCAAGTGAAAAAACATAAAAACAACCCCCCTCCCTGCAGTTTTTAAAGGTATTTTTTACATAAAATTTGGTTAATTCGTCCGCACACCCCATAAAAAATACAAAGCCCCTAATCATCCCCAAAAAAACACTTTTTAGTTGAAAGACTTTGCCCTCTGGTTCTGAAGGTTCAGCCAATAATTCAAGGGTTTCTTTTTTCCCCCAAATCCTTCTTCAGTGATTAGGGACAGACCCCCGGGAGATCAAATGATCGACCCCAAAAGGACTCCAGCCCCAAAAAATTTTTTAAGCCTAAAATTGGGCAATTTGTGTCCAGCCCGGGGGCCCCTTTTTTTTGGACACTACTTAACCTCACAGAAAAAACCCTTTTTTTCAATCTTTTTTTTTTTGAAAAATTTTGAAGTCTCCATTCCCCAAAACGGTAGACCCAGTGCTGCCGTCAGCCATCTGTTAACACGGAGTCCAGTGACGGGGCCAAACTTACAGTGGGGGGTGAGAGCCCAGGCTAGCGTCCGTCATCTATAAACGGTAAAAATGCCCTTATGACGCAGCAACAAAAACATCTGCTGAAGAAGGGGCGAAGGGGAAAGTGTGAGGTAAGACCTCCAGCCTTCCCAGACACAGTCAAGCCCTGGGAGCGTTTTGCCCCCCGTATGATGGGACCAATTGAGCTCATTTGGGAAATACTGGGGGTTAACCCCCCTTTTCCCCCCCGGGTGCCCTTTTTCTTGCATTTTTTTTCTCTTTTTTACTCAACGGGGGAGAAATTGCTCTGTACTTTGTTCTTGTCCGGCTCCTTTCCCCAGTCCTCGAATAACCTCATCTGGCAAGTCCCTGTCCTCCCTTGTCAATTCAGGGAAATTTTTTTTTTTCCAGCTATTTGTACAGCAAGTTTTTAGTAGTTTTAATTCAGAAAACACTTTTTTAAAAAAGGAGGAATCCACCATGTCTTTTTTTTCTCTTTTTTTAATTGAAATTTAAAAGGGTTGTCTCAAAACAGGGATTTTCTAGCAAAGTTAACGATCTTGCAAAAAACAAGTCTTTTGCAATAGTGTCCATTAACATGTCCTACCTTTTTCCTATTTTTGACAGCACCATCACCCAAAACCATCTTGACAATTGTGAAGAACAAATGTCTGTTAGAAACAACATTTTATTATAATGGACCCGTAGTCTAGCTGCATTTCAAAAAATGCCCCCAAAAATTCAAAAATGACCCTTGAGCCCTTGGACAATTTGTGAAAACAAAATTTTGTAAAAACAAAATTTTTTATAATAGGACCTTGTATACGCATGTCACAGCAAAATGCCCCCCCAAAAAATTTAAAAATGACCCTTGAGCCACTTGGACAATTGTGAAGAACAAATGTCGTTAGAAACAAAAAATTTTAGAAAGACCTTAGTATTGCTGCATTTCAAAGCACACGACCCAAAAAATTTAAAAATTTCTTCTCCCCAGTTTTAAAAAAAAAGTGAGGGGAAATGCCACTAAAAGCCCCAAATTTCCCGTTCCCAAAAGACCCTGATTAACTGAAATTTCACAGCAACTGACCCCAAAAAATTTTAATATGACTTCTCGCCACATTAAAAATTGTATGGGGAAATGCCACTTAGAAGCCCCATTTCTTTCCCCAAAAGGGCAATAATTATAGCTTTTCTCACAGCAACAGGGCCCAAAAAATTATAAAAATGACTTCTCAGCCCCTATTAAAAATTGGATGGGGAAATGCCATTTTGAAGCCAATTTTTTGTTCCAAAGGCCATAATTTTTGCTGTATCTCACAGCAACATGACCCCAAACCCTTGACAAAGCGAAAAAATTTAAAAAAAAAGTGGTAAGGGAAAACGGTGTTTTTCAGAAAAACCTGCTGTCTTTTACAGTCTCCTCACAGCAAAACCCGGGAAAATGAACTGTTGGGAAAAGAGAGTAAAAATTGCAGTAAGAAATGATCATTTTTAAAAAAAGTTTTCAAGAGGGCCATTTTTGTTGAAGAGAATTGAAGTGACCGGCCAAATAAACGGTGACCCCGGCAAATTTGGGGCCACAACACACAGAGATCCTGCCTGATTCATCTTTGATGAAAGTCAAAACCAAATTATTTTGGAAAAGCCGATGCGTTTGTCTGTAATGATCCTGCTGTGCTGAAGGTCCCCAAATGATCTGGCTGCTGGGCAGGACAACACCTCATGGTGTGGGGAGCCCGTCGGGGCCTTCGTCCATTTTGGGTACCCAGAAGTCTATTTGGGTCCGGAACACATACAAAAACATCGGGGGTTTTAGACCAGATGTCTGCACCCTGACTTAAAGCTGTTCTTTTGTTGATTGTGCCCTGATTGCATGCGTTTGGGGAGGGGTAAATAAAATTGCCAGAGGTCACCCATTAGGGTTCGCCACCTTGCCTGGTACTGCTGCCGACGGTACTTGGCACTCTACTGCGTCACGTCGCGATGTTGTTCCAAACCCTACATTTGTGGGAACGGGAAACAGACCAACAGTGTCTCCAGTTGATCAATCAGCAAGGTCTCCATTTCCCCCCATTTTACTCTCTTTTGGGTGGGTTTGGGAAAGGAAAGTGCGAGTTTTTTTTTTACCGGGGGTAGGAGGGGGTCCACCCCTAACTGTTGTTCATTTTGATGGGGCCTAATGGAGGGTCAGTGGCGGAAATGAGACCCCAAACACTCATTGAGGATGGACCTTGTTTCCCAAGCCTCTGGGGCGAGGGGCATAGCAAACTGTCTCCCTCTTCCCCTCCGCCCAAATTCGCGCCAACCTCTTTCCCAAGCAGGGGCGTCGGTACGTCGGTGTCTAATACCTCCCCTCCTCCCTCCGCTTTCCCCCAGCAACTTCAACACAGCCCGACTTTCCTAGATGATGCAAACCTTTAAGTTTATGCGCTGCCTTGCACTAGCCCTGGGCCCCGAAAACCCCTGCCTAAGAAACCGAAAAAATTGAAAACTGTCGGGGGCCTTTTGGGTTTGACGAGAGAAAAGGGTCCTGTCCGCATCGGTGTCCGCCTTCCTCCGTCGCTGGGGGACCTGTTGTTTCAAAGTTTCCAACGATCTTCCAAACTAAGATCACACAATGCTCATGCTGACAAGGGATCGCCGCACGACCATTTTTGGGGGGTTCTTCAAAATGGGAAGGATGTTGCGAGCTTTTACCTGCCTCCCCTCGGTGGCTCAACACCCCGAGGTCCGCACCGCTGCTTGTCTGGCCATGTGTCACTTCGTACTGCGTAATGGCTTTGCGCTGCTGCCACAATCGCTGGAGCATGTGAGGGTGGAAATTTTCCAGCGTGTTGCCCACGTCAACAATGAGACGGTTGACGGGGAGGCCAGCTGACGCTGCAACGCAGCCAGGCGGGACGAAGCAGGGTGCGAACGGCGGAAGTGCGAACTCAGACCTCGAGCCTTCCTCAGCGGGCAGTCCAACCCGGGTAGCTCTTTAAAAAATTTTTTGGACGACCAAGGTTCATGACATGTGCCAGGCAAGGGTTTGGCACCTTGCCATCTTTTCCCATGCAGCATAAGGGCCATAGAAGCCTGCTGCTGGTATCTATCACCCATTGAGCTGTAAAGTGTAGCTTTGTGTTTTTTGGTAAATTATGTCCCATTTTTGTGGTTTTGTTTTTTGTTGATGTGTAAGGGACTCGCAAGACATGAGGAGCCTTGCCGTTGGCTTGCGAGCTTGCGTTACTGAAAGCTACTGTATAAACTAATACCTCAAAATTTGATATTTTCCCAGAATGTTATCTTTTTGACCAAAAATATTGGGAGCTTAGGGTACAAGTATTTTGTGCAGTGCACCTTCTAAGTCCAGGGCGGCATCCCCACAAACTTTTTTTTTTTATGATTGTGGGTGAAATAAGATGACACCCAGCATGGTTTCTGTACAGATGGCGTTACCCCTGTATCGCTTTATCCATATGCAATTCTCATCAGGTATTGTTGCATTTTTAGCAGTCTTCCCATGTGTTATAATGGGTTTTTTGCATGCTGGTGTGAATTGGTTACCTAGAGCATTTGCTCATTAATTAACGGCACCTGCCATCTTTTCCCATGCAGCATAAGGGCCATAGAAGCCTGCTGCTGGTATCTATCAGCCATTGAGCTGTAAGTGTAGCTTTGTAGTTTTTTTGGTAAATTATGTCCCATTTTTGTGGTTTTGTTTTTGTTGATAGTGTGGGGACTCCCCAAGACATGAGGAGCCTTCCCCGTTGGCTTGCGAGCTTGTGTTACTGTAGCTACTGTATCAACTAATACCTCATAAATTTGATATTTTTCCCAGCATGTTATCTTTTTCCCCAAAAAATACTGGGGAGCTTAGGGTTTACAAGTATTTTGTGCAGTGCACCTTCTAAGTGCTGGGCGGCTTGCCCACAAACTTTTTTTTTTTTTTTTTTTTGTTTGTGGGTGATATAAGCTGACACCCAGCATGGTTTTCTGTACAGATGGCGTTACCCTCTGTATCGCTTTATCCATATGCAATTCTCATCAGGTATTGTTGAATTTTTAGAAGTCTTCCATGTGTTATAATGTTGTTTTTTGCATGCTGGTGTAAATTTGGTACCTAGAGCATTTGTCATTAATTAACGGCACCTGCCATCTTTTCCCATGCAGCATAAGGGCCATAGAAGCCTGCTGCTGGTATCTATCAGCCATTGAGCTGTAAGTGTAGCTTTGTAGTTTTTGGTAAATTATGTCCCATTTTTTGTGGTTTTGTTTTTTGTTGATAGTGTAGGGATTTCGCAAGACATGAGGAGCCTTGCCGTTGGCTTGCGAGCTTGCTTACTGTAGCTACTGTACAACTAATACCTCATAATTTGATATTTTTCCCAGCATGTTATCTTTTTGCCCAAAAATACGGGGGAGCTTGGGGTTTAACAAGTATTTTGTGCAGTGCACCTTCTAAGTGCTGGGCGGCTTGCCCACAATTTTTTTTTTTTTTTTTGTTTGTGGGTGATATAAGCTGACACCCAGCATGGTGTATCTGTACAGATGGCGTTACCCTCTGTATCGCTTTATCCAAATGCAATTCTCATCCGGTATTGTTGCATTTTAGCAGTCTTCCCATGTGTTATAATGTGGTTTTTTGCATGTGGTGTGAATTGGTACCTAGAGCATTTGCTCATTAATTAACGGCACCTCCCATCTTTTCTCAGGGCAGCATAAGGGCCATAGAAGCCTGCTGCGGGTATCTATCAGCCATTGAGCTGAAAGTGTAGCTTTGTAGTTTTTTGGTAAATTATGCCCCAATTTTTGTGGTTTTGTTTTGTTTGATAGTGTAGGACTCGCAAGACAGGGAGGAGCCTTGGCCGTTGGCTTGCGAGCTTGATTATTTGTAGCTACTGTATCAACTAATACCTCAAATTTGATATTTTTCCCGTGTTTCTTTTTGCCCAAAAATACGGGGGAGTTTGGGGTACAAGTATTTTGTGCGTGCCCCTTTTTAAGTGCGGGGGCGGTTTGCCCAAACTTTTTTTTTTTTTTTGTTTGTGGTGATAAAAGCTGAAAACCCACGGTGTTCTGTAAGTGGCTTTTCCCCTTTGAAAGCTTTATCCATATAAATTTTCTCATCAGTATTTTGCATTTTTAGCAGTCCCCCGGGTTTATAATGTGGTTTTTTGCATCGGGGGTGTAAATTTGGGTACCAACATTTGCTCTTTAATTTAACGGCACCGCCATCTTTTCCATGCAGCATAAGGGCCAAGAAGCCGCTGCGGGATCTATCACCTTGGCTGTAAGTGTATTTGTGGTTTTTGGGGGTATTTTTTGGCACCTATCATTCCCCTTGGTATCTAAATTGCGTATTAAAATTTAAGTGCAAGGTGGCTATATCAAAAAAGCGGAGGGGCAAAATTGAAAAAGAACACGTATTTGAAATTTATATGTAATAAAAGGATTTTTTGGCACAAACAACCTTTTGGGTGTAAAAAATTTGCTGTATTCAAATTTAAGTCAAGGGTGGCTATATCAAAAAAGCTGGACGGCAAAATTAAAAAAGAACCCCATCTAAAATTTTATACGGGAAAAATAAAAGTGGATTTTTTGCCCCTAACAAATAGATCGCATTTACTAAAAGATCTGTACCTAATATAAGGAAATGCAAGTCTAAACAAATTTTTGGCTGACAATACCCAGTATTTTATAGAGCTTGTTTTGGTTCACCCCGGGCCCCCCCCCCCCGCTAACCCCCCGCACTTTACAGCGGTGATGCCCCTTTTTAAAATTCTCTCCTAATACCAAAAATTGCAAATTCCTGCTCAACTTCTAAGGATTCAGCGGTCTCTGAAAAAAATAAAAAAATTTCGCTATTTTTGGGCCCGGGAGAGGCAGTCCTACTGTATGAGTCGCTGACAGAATGATCATGAACAGGAAGGGCTGTTCTATAAAAAACGAGGCCCCCATGTGATTTTTCCAGCCAATCGAAACCCATACAAAAACCCAGGTCATGACGTCGCACACACATCTCACCCTGCTCTTTTTCGTAATTTGATTTCTGGCCGCCAAAATGACAGGAACCCGAAAAGGGCGGATTTTAATAGTTTCACAGATTTTAACCTAAATTATCGCTGTCTAAAAAATCCGATCAACGTAAATACCCCCGATTTCAACTTTTTAAAAACCCCTTCAACATATAATACCCTATGGAGACAATGTAAAAAAAAAAACTTTTAAAAATAATTTACAAAAATATTAAAAGTTCAAATCACCCCCTCTTTCTTTTTTACAAAAAAAAAATTACAGTAATGGATCACCCGCCGCAAAAGTTAAAATATAACATCATTAATGCAATGTGCTGAACACCGTAAAAAAAATTGAAGCAGCAAAACTGTTTTTTTTTTGTTGTCTTTCAGACAACTGAAACATGCTGGTAATAAAGACCGTTTAATTGCAGCGCAGTTAAAACTGCACCAAAACTGCGCTGTGTAAAAGCACCCTAACACCCTAAATCAGCAAGTTGGAGCAACAGCCATGTGCATCAAAGAACATATCAAGCTACATATATTTTGCAGAAATGTTTCTTGTACAACTATTTCTGTTGTACATACTCATTTTTATTTTCATATCTTTCCCCACAAATGTACTACATTATAGAATATTCCTGTGTTACCCACCTGCATGGAGTTGAATACTTGAAGGAAACCCAAATACACAGAAGGGACATACAGTTCATCTGCCTGCTCTACGCAGCGACCTCCCAAAATAAAAATAAAAAGAATAAAATACTTATAAAAACTACAGCTTGGCCACCCAAAAACTAGTCCTCACATGCTCCAATGAGAGAAAAATAAAGTTATTGGTCTCAGAAAATGGCAATGCCAAGCAAATGAAACAAAGCAGTAAAACAATTTGCTTTTCCCACAATCTGTGCTAACACAAAATACACTCACCGGCCACTTTATTAGGCACCGCCAAAGCCGTTAACACTTAATTTCAATCACCAATCACATGGCGGAAAACTCAGGCATTTGGGCAAGACATGGCAAGACAATCTCCGCATTCAAAGGGGCATCATAGGGGAAAAAAGGTGATTTGAGTCCCCTTTTTGAACGGGCGGGTTTGTTGGTGCCAGAAGGGCTGGCGAGATTTCAGAAACTGCTATCCCTGGGATTTCACGCACACCCTTTTAGGGTTTACAGAGAAGGGCCGAAAAAAAAAAAAAATCCAGTGGCGGCAGCCCGTGGGCGGAAAATCCTTGTTGAGCCAGGGGTAAAAAGGAAAGGGGCAACGGGTTCAGCTGATAAAAAGGCAACAGTGACTCAAATAGCCACCCGTTAAACCCAAAGGGTAGGGCAGAAACACTCTGAACGCACAGTAGGGGAACTTTGAGGCAATGGGCTACAGCAGCAAAACCACACCGGGTGCCACCCCTTTCCTAAAAACAGAAATGAGGCTCCAAATTTTGCCCAAGCTCTCGAAATGGACATAGAAGATTGGAAAAACATTCCCTGGTCTGAAGTCTCATTTTGCTGCGCTTCGGAGGGAGGGTCAGAATTTGGGCATCAACAACAGAAACATGGACCATCCGCCTTGATCAATTTTTCCCGGCGGGGGGTGGGTCAGGGTGTGGGGAATTTTTTTCTTGGACCTTTGGGCCCTTGGTACCAATTGAGCATTGTTAACCCTTGTAAAAATCATGCCACGAAAAATTTAGGCAGTTTGAAGGCAAAAGGGGGGCCCAAACCCGTTACTAGCATGGTGTCCCAAATAAATTGGGGTAGGTATGTTTCAATTACTTTTTTTTCCATTTCAACAGAATTGGGGAAATTAGCTAAAACATAATCCTGTTTCCTGAAAGCCCAGACAGATATCTGGATTGGTTTCCCCTCTGTAGGACAGGAAAACAGAGAGGTTTAAAGCCTCCACCCATCACTCCAGCGTATTCCAACAAACCAAGAAAATTTTTTAAACTCTTCACCTATCATACATACATTTTTTTGTAGGGTAGGGGAAAGCCCCTACGTTTTGGAATTCCTGGAAACCAGATCACCCGGGGAGTTAACTTTGATTTTCCCCGCATCCTAAAAAAAAGCACACCTGAGATACATGGGGACAGAAAAATTCAGACCCTTTAAATGTTTTACCTTTTTTCATTGCAGCTATTTTGGGAAGATCCAAAAAAGTTCATTTTTTTCTATTAATGTCACCTGCACCACATCTTGAAAGAAAAAAAAAAGAAATGTAGATATTTTTTCAAATTTAATTAAACAAGAAAACTTTAAAAATCACTGGCTAAATATTCAACCCTTTCTTTGAAACCCCCAATTTAAAGGAACCCGCCTGGTAGCCCCCTTTCTGGAAGCACAAGTAGTGGCAACATGCTGTTTCCGCACTGGTCCCTTATTCGTAAAGCCCGCAGTTTTAGAGCATTTTGTGTTCAAATCGTATTCGAAAGGTGTTCGCCCCGCCCCCCAAAGGCAGTGGGCCCGGGGGAGAAAAAAACACTCTTTTTAGACTCTTTTTCTTGAAAATCAGGTTGAGCACTAAATACTCTAAAACTACACACTTACAGACGCATGTCTCACGTGCGCCTCAGCAAGGGGGGGAAAACCTATGTGAAGGTTTCCCTTTAACTCACATACGTCCTTTTTTTTGATCGTCCTTTCGATGATTTTCTAGCTTCATTTGGGGCCCGCTGTGTTTAAATTTAAAATGTGGACTTTATTAGGAAAAGGGAACACCGTCATATAAGACCTCACGGATGTCGAGCAAAAATCAGAGGCAAAGGGAAATGCCCAAGGGGCTCAGAGAAGAAAGGGCCCAGGCCCAATTTCAAGGTTACAAAAGAATTTTTGCAACCAAAGGGTTTCCTAAACCAGTGGCCTTCAAATCCCTTAAAAGGGGAAAAAGTTTTTACGACCAAAACCCTCCCCTACTGGTCTCTACCAAACTAAATAATCGTGGCAAAGACCTCGGGGAAGAGGGAAAGAAGAACCCCCAGATAATTGGCTGAGCTCCAAGATGCATGGGAAAGTTGACTTTGTGGGAATTTCTCCTATCACTGTGGGCTTTAAGCAGAGTGTTCCCCAAGGAAGCCCCTCTTCAGTGCAAGACATATGAAAGCCCCATACAGTTTTCAAAAAAAACATAAGGACCCCAGACGAGAAATAGATTTGTGGTCGAAAAGGGCAAAAAATTGAATTTTTTTTTTGGGTTTAATTTTAAGTGGTATGTGTGAGAAAGCCCGCAGATATCACCCGCCCAAAAAAATCCCAAAAGGGAAAAATGGGGGTGGGAGCACATGCATTGGGGGGTGTTTTTCACCTTCAGGGGAGGAGACTGGTTGCAATTGAAGGAAAAATGAATGCGGCCAATAAAGATATCCTGGATAAAACCTCTTCCCGGGGCTTGGGCCTCAATTTGGGGTGAAGGTTTTCTTTCCAAAAAGACAAGCCCTAAGTGCACGCAAAAAACAAGGGAGTGGTTTTTAGAACACCTGTGACCCTTCTTGACTGGCCCAGCCAAGCCCTGACCCAAACCATTGAGCATCTTGGAGGTAAAAATGGCTGTCCCCCAAATTCACCATCCAACCTGAGGGAACTGGAAGGACTGCAAAGGGAAAAATGGCAGAGAATACCCAAATCCAGGGTGAAAAACTTGTTGCATCATTCCTAAACGCTCAGGGTACTAGCTAAAAGGGGCTTTACTAATCCTGAGCAAAAAGTCTGAATACTTAGGGGCAGGACATTTCAGTTTTTTTGTTAATAAATTAGCAAAAATATCTAGTTTTCCGTTTTTTTTTTTGCTTCAAGATGGAGTGCAGAGTGACATTAATGACAAAAAAAATTTCTTTTGGATCTTCCCAAATGGGCAATGAAACAAAAGTGAAACATTTTAAAAGGCTGAATACTTTCCGACCCCCTGATGCCAGGGGAGGGTTAGGGGGGGCAATACTCTAACGGCTTTGCATCCAAAAGCCATTTCTTGATTGCCTATCACGTCCAACCTATAATGCTTGGTGAAGGTATGAAAGGGTCATATGAGGTGCCTTGCTATTTTTTTTCCCAATTTTTTTCCCTCCCAAAATGTAAAAACTGCCAGGTATAATGAGCTGTAAGGTCTTCAGGAACTGGTTTGCCAATAGCTTTATAGACTTCACAGGTAGCTCCCTGAATTCAGTGAGAAATGGTGCTCTTCGCTGCTTTCTTAACTTTGTTTCTTCCAAAGAACTGGAAAAAAAGGTCTTTATCAAAACCCCACCCTGAAAATTCCCAAATTTTTGGAAATTTTGTTTTTCCCGCAAAATTTCAAGGGCTGTTTAAAAGAATAACCCTTAAAAAACCCTAACCTTAAAACCTATGAAAGTATGAGACCATTTTAGGGAAGAAACCAGGATCCAATCTAATGACTAGCCTATCTTCGTGAATTGTGAGAAGTAAAAGGGTAACTCTCGAACAGAAAAAGGGTGAACCCTCAGGAAGAAAAACTTTTTAAAAGGTTTAAGGGCCTAGTAGGGAAAACAAATAAATTCCAGAGGGGGGACAAGGCAACCCCCTAAAACCCCGTTTAAAAAATTTTAGGAAAGACCAAAAAATTTTAACTCTTGGTTTAAAACCCTTTTAAAGGATCCCAAAAACCCAGAAATCCAATTTATTAAAAATCTGGAGTCATATAGGACACTAAGGACTGAAATCTGTACTTTTGGGGGGGCGGGAGGGGGCCCAAACAAACCCACCCTTCCGGGGAAATTTTGAGTGGGGACATTGTTTTTTTTTTAAACTTTTTTTAAAAGTTTTGAATCCCCCCATCAGGCGCAAACTTTCCCCCAGATTTTTTTTAATAAATTTTGTGTGTGAAAGATTTACATCTAAGCAGCAGGGGCCCAAATAAAATTTTAACAGAAGACCCTTTCCCTTTTAAAAGTGTTTGAAGTTTCAGAAAATGGAGGGAAAAAGTTTTTCTGTGTTTATAAAGGCCCACCCTTTTTTACTTATCAGAAAGGCAGATCCTTGAATGATCGCCTTGTCCATAGCCATTACCAAGCCCCCTGGCTAGAAGGTATTGGTTAAAACCGAAAAGTTTAAAAAACACCAAAAAACATGGAAATTTTTGCAAAGCCCGTTTTGCATCTTGTACAAGTTTTGTTTCCCCAAAATTTCAAATTCTCGATTTTTGATTTTGCCAACTGTAGAACAAGGGGAGTGGTCTTTCCTTGGGTATACACCTGGGATAGAATCAAGAAAAAACAAAAGAATTTGAGAATAGGAAAAGCTAGACCTATCTCGCGCCACACATGGGAAAAACACGGGGGCAATAGCAGAACCCTGACATTTTGCATCATGGAGGTCATTTGGATGCCTCCAAGAGGCGGAGATTGTTACACACAGATTTTACAAACAGAGACCCAGTGGATTTACTGCATGAAGTCCGCTTCACCACTGGATCGCAATGAATCTTTGAATTTCCATAGCTTTATTACTGGTCTTCCTCTGTCATCGGCCATGCTTTATATTTTACTTGAATAAGTGATTATGGACTTTTTATTATCAAATAATACTTCTTTACATATTTCTTTTTTCCAATTTTTTATCGTATCTCTCCTCTTTCAATATATATTTTTTTAAAATCAGTAATTCCTTACCTTTTTCTTTAAAAAACTTACACCTAGGTAAGAAATTTGTAGGGGGGGGGGGGTTTTGTTTTTGTGTTGTGTGTCTGTAAATTTTTGTTTTGTTTTTTTGTGTCTGTTGTCTGTCTGTTTCTGCTGCTGTCTGTTCTTTCTGTCTTTTGTCTGTTGTCTGGTCTGTCTGTTTGTCGTGCTTCCCGTCTGTCTGTGTCCCGTCTGGGCTTTTCTGTGTCTGTTGTGGGCTGTTGTCTTTTTGTCTGTCTGTTGTTTGTGGGCTGTCTGTCTGTCTGTTTTCTGTTTGTCCCGCTGTCTGTTGGGCTGTCTGTTGGTCTGGTTTTTGCCCGTGTTCCCGTCCCGTCGGGGTCCCGTCTGTGTCTTGTCTGTGTCTTTTCTGTATCTTTTCTGTCTGTCTTTTTCTGTTTTCTTTTTCTGTGTCTGTCTGCTGTCTGTCTGTGTCTGTCGTCTTCTGTGTCCCGGTTTTGTCTGTGTCTGTCCCGTCTTGTTGTTGTGTCTGTCTGTGTCTGTCTGTGTTTTGTCCCGTGTTTCTTGGTTTTTGTCTTTTGTCTGTCCTGTCTGTGTCTTGTCTGTCTGTCTGTCTTTTTCCTTTTTGTTGTCGTTCCCGTGTCTTTTCTGTCTGTGTTGTCTGTCTGTCCTTTTTCTGTCTGTCGGGGTCCTTTTTCTCGGGCTTTGTTTTCTTTTTTTGTCTGTGTCCCCGTTGTTCTGTTTGTGTCTTTTCTGTCTGTCTGTGTCGTCTTTTCTGTGTCTTCCCGTTTTTCCCGTCTGTGTTCTGTTCTGTCGGGGTCTGTCTTCTTTTGTCTGTCTGTCTGTCTTTTGTTGTCTGTGTCTGTCTGTCTGTGTTCCCGTCTGTCTTTTTCCCGTGTCTGGGTTTTCTTGCTGTCTGTCTGTGTCGTTGTCTGTGGGCTTTTGTCCTGTCTGGTGTCTGTGTTGTCCTTCTGTTCTGTTTTGGTCTGTGTCTGTTCCGTTTTGTGTCTGTCTGTTCTGTTTTGTTCGTTTTGTCTTTTCTGTGTCTGTCCCGTCTTTTCTGTGTCTGTGTCTGTCTTTTCTGTGTCTGTTCTGTCTGTGTCTTTTCTGTCTGTGTCTGTCTGTTGTGTCTTTTCTGTTTTGTTCCCGTCTTTTTTCTGTCGTTTTTGTCGTGTTGGGCTGTCTGTGGGTCTGGTGTCTGTCTGTGCTGTCCCTTTGTGTCTGTCTGCTGTGTTTTGTACCCGTCTGTCTGTTGTCTGTCTGTGTCTGTTTTGTCTGTTGTTTTGTCTGCTGTCTTTTGTTTTGTCTGTCGTGCTGTTGGGCTGTGTCCCGTCTGTCGTGTCTGTGTCCTGTTGTGTCTGGGGTTTTGTCTGTCTTGGGGTCTGTCTGTCTGTGTCTTTTCTGTCTGTGTCCCGTCTGGGGGTTCTTCCTTTTTCTGTCTGGGCTGTCTGTCTGTCTGTTTGTCTGTCTGTCGGTTTTTCTGTGTCCTTTTTCTGCGTGGGCTTTTCTGTTTTGTTTGTCTGTCCTTTTGTCTGTCTTTTTGTGTCTGTCTGTGTCTGTTTTGTGTTGTTTTGTTGCTGTCTGTCTGTGTTTTTGTCTTTGGGGGGTGTTTTGTCTGTGGGCTGTCTGTGTCTCGTCTGTGTCTTGTCTGTCTGTGTCTGTCTGTGTGTGTGTGTGTCTTGGGCTGTGTGTGTCCCGTCCCCTGTGTGTGTCTGTCTGTGTCGTCCTTTTTCTGTGTTTCTGCTGTGTGTTTTCTGTGTCTGTCCCGTGTCTGGTTTTTGTTTGTTTTGTCCCGGCCTTTTTGTCTGGTTTTTTCTGTGTCCTCCCGTTTTGTGTCTGTCTGTTGTCTGTGTCGTCTGTCTGTTGTTTTCCCGTCTGTCTGGGGTTTGTCTGGGGTCTGTCTTTTCTGTGTTTGTCTGTCTGGGTCTGTCTGTCCCTTTTGTCTGTCTGTCGGGCTGGTCTGCTTTTTGTTTTTGTGTCTGTCTGTCTGGTCTGTTTTGTGTTCCCCGTCTGTCTGTGTTTTGTCCCGTGTCTGTCCTGTCTTTTTTGTCTTTGGTTTTTTGGGTTTTCTTTTGTCTGTCCCCTTGTCCCGTGCTGTTGTCTTTTGTCGTCTGTGTCTGTCTGTCTGTGTCTGTTGTCCCGTTGTTGTCTGTCTCTTGTCTGTGTCTTTTCTGTTGTTGTGTCCCCGGGCTGTGTCTGTGTCCCTTTTGTTTTGTGGGCTGTTTTGTCTTTCTTTGGGGTTTTTTGTCTGTCTGTGTCTTTTTTGTGTGGTGTTCTGTCCTGTCTGTTTTCTGTCTGTCTGTGTCCCGTCTGTGCTGTCTGTGCTGGGCCCGTCTGTGGTTTTTTGTTTTGTCCTTTTTTGTTCCCGTTGTCTGTGTTTTGTCTGTTTTGTGTTGTCTGTGTTGTCGTTGTGTCTGTCTTTTCTGTGTCCCGTCTGTTCCGGGCTTTTTTTGGGGTCCCGTCTTTTGTGTGTTGTTGTGTGTGTTGTGTCCCGTTGTGTGTGTTTTCCGTGTCGTTGTCTGGTCTGTCGTCTTTTTTAGTGGGTCTGTCTTGGTGTTTTTGTCTGTGTCTGTCTGTCTGTCTGTGTGTGTCTGTCTGTGTGTGTCTTTTTTTGTCTGTGTCTGTCTGTGGGTTTTTCTGTTTTGTCCCTGTCTGTCCCGTTTTGTCTGTTGTGTGTGTCTGTCTGTTGTGTTCTGTTGTTCCCCGTCTGTTTCTGTCTGTCTGTGTTGTCCCGTCTGTGTCCCGTCTGTCTGTGTCTGTCTGTCTTGTCGTCTGTCTGTCGTGTCTGTCTGTCTGTCTTTTGGGCTGTCTGTCTGTCTGTGTCTGTCTGTTTTGTGTCTGTTTGTGTCTTTTCCGGGCTGTGTTTCCCGTGTCTGTCTGTCTGTCTGTGTCTGTCTGTCTTTCTGTCTGTCTGTCTTTGTCTGTCGTCTGTGTCTGTCTGTTTTGTCTGTGTCTGTCTTTTTGTCTGGGTTGTCCCGTTTTCTGTGTCTGTCTGTCTGTGTTTTGTCTGTCTGTGTCTGTCGTTCCCCGTTTCTGTCCCGTGTTTGCTGTCTGTGTCCCGTTGGGGGGTGCTGTCTGTCTGTCTGTGTCCCGTCTGTCTGTGTTTTTTGTTCCGTGTCTGGCTTTTCTGTGTTGTCTTTGTCTGTCTGTTTTGTCTGTTGTGTCGTCCCGTTTTTTCTGTGGGGCTGTCTGTCTGTCGTGTCTGCTGGTTGTCTGTCTGTTGGTTTTTCTGTGTTTTCTGTCTGGTTTTGTGTCTGTTCCGTGTGGGGTCTGCTGTTTTTTTGTCTGTCTGTTGTGTCTGTCGTCTGTGTTCGTTGTGTCTGTCTGTCTGTGTTTTGTCTGTCTGTCTGGGGTTGTCTGTGTTTTGTCCCCCTCTGTTTTGTGTCTGTCCCGTCTGGGGTCTGTTTGTGTCGTCCTGTCTGTGCTGTCTTTTCTGTTCTGTCTGTCTTTTGTCCCGTGTCGTCTGTCTGTGTCCCGTCTGTCTTGGGGTCTGTGTTCTGGGCTGTCTGTGTCTGTCTGTTCTGTCTGTCTGTCCCGTCTGTGTCTGTTTCTTCTGTCTGTGTCGTCCCGTGTCTGTCTGGTCTGTCTGTCTGTTTTTGTGTTTTGTTTTGTGTTGTCTTCTGTCTGTCTGTGTTGTCTTCTGTCTTTTGGGCCCGTCTGTGTTGTCTGTTGTCTTTTGTTGTGTCTGTGTCTGTCCCGTCTGTGTGTTTTCTGTCCGTGTCCCGTCTGTCTGTGTCTGTCGTTTTCTGTCTGTTTTGTGTCTTTTTCCCCGTCCCGGTTTCCCGTCTGTTGGGTTTTTCTGTCCCCGTGTGTGTTGGGCTGTGTCTGTTGTGTCTGTCGTCCCGTCCCGTGTCTGTCTGTGGGCTTTCTGTTGTGTGGGGTCGTCTTTGTCTGTCTGTCTGTGCCCGTCTGTTGTCCCGTTCCCCCTTTTGTGTCTGTCTGTCTGTGTCTGTCTGTGTCTGTCTGTGTGTGTTTCTTTCTGTCTGTTTGTGTGTCTGTTTGTGTCTGCTGTCTGTGTCTGTCTGTGTCCCCCCTTTTTTCTGTGTCTGTCTGTGTCTGTTGTTAGTTTTCCTGTTTTGTACTTGTCTGTCGTCTGTGTCTGTCTGTGTCTGTCCCGTGTTTTGTCTGTTGGGGTCTGTCCCGTCTGTTTGTTGTGGTGTTGTCCCGTCTGTGTCCCGTCTGTCTGTGTGTTTCTGGGCTGGGGCTTGTGTGTCTGTCGTCTGTCTGTTTGGGCTGTGTGTTTTTGGGGGCCCCGGGCTGTCTGTCTGGTTGTCTGTTGGGGTCTGTCCCGTGTCTGTCTGTGTCTGTCTGTCTGTGTCTGTCTCTGTGTGTGTCTGTCTGTCTGTCTGTCTGTCTGTTTTCCCCGCTGTGTCCCGTCCTTTTCCCGTGTCTGTTGTGTTGTCCCGTCGTGTCCCGTCTGTGTCTGTCGTCTGTCCCGTGTTGTCTGTGTCTTCTGTGTCTTCCGGGGTGTCTGTGTTGTTTTTGTCTGTCTGTGTGTGTCTTTGTCTGTTCTGTCTTCTGTGGTGTTTTGTCTGTCTGGGGTGGTTGTCCTGGGCGTCTGTCTGTGTCCCGTCTGTGTTTTTCTGTTGTCTTTTTGTGCTGTCGTCTGTGTGTGACTGTCTGTGTTTGTCTGTCTGTCTGTGTGTGTCTGTCTGTCTGTGTGTGTCTTTTCTGTGTCTGTTTCTGGGCTTTTTTGGGGTTTTTGTCCTGTGTTTCGTTGTTTTGTCCTGTCTGTCTGTTTTTTGTCTGTCTGTGTCTTTCCCGTCTGTGTCTGTTTGTCTGTCCCCGTGTCTGTTTGTTTTGTCTGTCGGTTTTTTGGGGCTGTCTTGTCTTTTCTGTCTGTCTGTCTTGTCTGTCCCGTCTGTGTTTTGTCGGTTTTCTGTCTGTCTGTGTCTGGTTTTGTCTGGGGTCTGTTGTCTGTGTCTGTCCCGTTGTGTCCTTTTCTGTCCCGTCCTTTTGTTGGGGTTTTCTGTCCCGTGTGTGTCTGTCTGTGTCCCCCTTTGTCCCGTCTGTCTGTGGGCTTCTGTCTTTTGTCTGTTTTGTGTTTGTCGTCCCGTGTCTGTTCCCCGTCTGGTCCCGTCTTTTCTGTGGCTGTCTGTCTGCCCGTCTGTGTCTGTTGTTTTTTCCCGTCTGTCTGTCTTTTCTGGTTCCCGCTGTCCCCGTCTTTTTCCTTTTGTCTGTCTTGTGTGTTGTCTGTGTCTGTCTGTCTGTCGTCTGTGTTGGGCTGTCTGTGTCTGTCTGTGTCTGCCCGTCTTGTCTGTCCTGTTTTGTGTCCCGTCTGTCTTGTCGGGCTTCTGTCTGTCCCGGGCTGCTGTCCCCTTTTTGTCTGGTTTTGTTGTCTTTTCTGTTTTCTGTCTTGTCTGTTTGTCTGTCTGTGTTCCGTCTGTGTCCCCGTTCTTTTCTGCCCGTGTCTGTCTGGCCCGTCTGTCTGTGTTGGTTTGGGGGGTGTCTTCTGTCCTGTCTTCTGTTCTGTCCCGTGTCTGTCTGGGCTGTCTGTCTGTGTCCTTTTCGTCTGTTTTTGGGGTCGTCCTGTGTCCCCGCTGTGTTCTGGGCCCGTCTGTGTCTGTCTTTTGTGTGGGCTGTCTGTGTCTGTCTGTGTCTGTCTGTGGGCCCGTCTGTTGGGGGGTCCCCCTCTTTTGGGGTCTTCGGGGTCTGTCTTTTGTCTTGGGTTTTGTCCCGTCTGTGTGTGTCTGTCTGTTCCCGTCTGTGTCGTCTGTTGGGCTGTTTTGTCTGTCTGTCTGTCTTTTCCCGTGTCTGTCTGTGTTTTGTCTGTCTGTCTGTCGTTGGGCTGTTCGTTGTCTGTGTCCCGTCGTGTCTGTCTGTGTCTGTTGTTCTGTGTCTGGTCCCGTCTTGTTTTGTCGCTGTTTTTGTTCTTTTCTTTGTTTGTTCTGGTGTTTTGTTGTTGTGTCTGTCTGTCTGTTTTTCTTTCTGTCTGTGTCCCGGGCTGTGTCTTTTCTTTTTGTCTGGTGTCTTCTGTGTTGTTTTGGGCTGTGTCTTCTGTCCCGGGTCTGTTGTCTTTTCTGGGCTGTTTTCTGGGGTAAACCCCCGTCTTTTTTCTGTCTGCCCGCTGTCTTGGGGCTGTCTGTTCCTTTTCTGTGTTTTGTCTGTCTGTCTTGGGGTCTGTCTGTCCCGTCCCGTGTTTCAGTGTGCCTTCTTTTCGTCCCGTCTGTGGGTGTGGGTTTTGTCTGTTGGTTGTTGTCTGTCTGTTTTTCTGTCTTCTGTCTGTGTCTGTCTGTGGCTGTTTTGTTGGTTGTCTGTCTTTTTTGGTTTTTGTCTGGGCTGTCTGTCCTGTGTGTTTCTGTCTTTTCTTTGTGTTTTTCTGTCTGTCTGTTTGTGTCTGTCTGTCTGGGGGTGTTCTGCTGTCTGTCTGTTTTCTGTCTGTCTGTCTGTGCCCCCGTCTGTCTGTCTTCCCGTCTGTTTTGTGGTTTGTCTTTTTCTGTACTGTCCCGTGGGTTTTGTCTGTCTTTTGTCTGTCCCCCTGTCCCGCCCGGGCTGTGTCCCGTCTGTGTGTGTGTGTGTCTGGGCTGTGTGTGTGTGTTTGTTGTGGGGGTGTCTGTTTGTCTGTGTCTTTTGTGTCCTTTTCCCGCTTGTGTGTCTGTCTGTCTGTTGTTGTCCTTTTGTCCCGTCTGTCTGTGTCTGTCTTTTGTCCCGTCCGTTGTGGGTCTGTCTGTGTCTGTTGGTCTGTTTTCTGTCCCGGGGTGTGTCTGTTGTTGTTGTCTGGTCTGTCTGTGTCTGTCTGTCTGTGTTTTGGGCTGTGTTGTGGGGCCTGTCTGGTTTTGTCTGTCGGTTTTTTGCTGTCTGTCTGTCTGTCTTTTTCTGTCTGTCCCCCTCTGCTGTCTGTTGTCTGTCTTTGTTTGGGGCGGGGGCCTGGGGCCCGGGGTGTGGTGTGTGTGGGGGTGTGTGGTGGTGTGTGTGTGTGTGTGGTGTGGGGTGTTGTGTGTGTGTGTGTAGGATGCTATATCTTACACCTCTTAACTAAGTCCCCCGATGACTCATGGTGATGTAGAAATGCATTGGGCTGTTTGTATGCAATAGCTTTTGTGCATATTTGATATTTTGTAGTACATTGGATATCTGGTTATGGTGTGGGCATCATTTTGGGGCGGTTGCAACTTAAACAGGTGCTCTTTATTATCCACACGTGTATACACAGCACACCTGAGCCCACAGGCTTACTTCAGCCTGTGCCAGTTTAGAAAGTCTTAGGCAAAACAAAGTCTGTGGTATGCAAACCCACAGTTTCTCTTGCCCGATGGGGGCGCCACCAGTCCGTAGGGTCGCCCGGGAAAGGGGTGCTGCTTCCAGGCAGATACCCTGCTCACATCCAGACCTGCAAACAGAGCTCTTTAAACTCCAAAATGCTCTGAGGAGACTCAGCCTCCACCTCCCCAGCTCACCTGACTTACCAGGCTTAGAGAGATACAAAATGTGGCCTGGACCTGGAAAAGGTGGGAGCGACCTCCCACCCAGCTCTTTGGCCGCTCCGGTAAAGCCCGGCCCGGAGTAACTGCTATCTGCAGTTATGCTAATAATAACAAGGATGTCAGTTTCCTAATGCATCTGACACCTACTATGCTGGGCTTTACCTCACCGATACCAGGCATAACGGTGACACATATCTCCCATCAATGATTGTGCCTTGCGCCCTCTTACAATAGCTACTATAATAACTGGGGTTAAGTAGAGTTTGCAATGAAGATAAACATATCTACCATCTGGGTCAGTTTTTGAATCAATACATGTAGACGGAATGGCTCTATGAATTAGCACACTTACCCCTCTAGAATGCGAAGAGTACACTGAGTGTACTGCTGCCCCAACCCATGCTCTTTGCAGCCAGTGGAGTTGTCTTTAGTCAGATGGGTCTCGGACAGACAGACAGGTGAACCTTCTGCTGGGGTCTCCAGCATAACACTTACTGGAGACCCCAAGCCCTCTTAAGTTCCATGCCACAACGTTAATAACAGATGCCATAATAACAGGCAATATATCCAACCACTGGAGTAAACTTTTACAAAGCCCTTGATTGTAATGTTCATAAGCAATAGGTCCTGCTCTCAAAATAATCCCACCCATATAACAACCGTTAAACCAACCATTGTAGAATATAACGAACTTTAACATAAATCCCTTCCTGCCAAAGGGAACAGGGTTCCCAAATCTCTTGAGCATCATTCAAGCATAGAGTGTAGACTATAGCTCAAGTTACGTTTGCTAGTAATTCCTTACTTGCTAGCATTATTAGCATAACATATCAACAGACCATCGTGTCTTATAGCTATAGTATTTGCTAAGGAAAAAAAAAAACATGAAAACCCTCAAACATAAAGAGCTAGTACAAAGAACGGTCACAGGTTCAGTGTTCATCCCGGCGCTTTGTCCGCTCTCAGGGCCTGCTCATTCAAATCCAGCCAAGTGAGCACATTCTTGGGACTGTCAAAAATATGTGTCATGTAAATGTAGAAACCCTTAATCTTGCTGGATACATCATAGAGTACACAACAGAAAGGCTCCTAAGTCAACGTTTAAGGTCTGTAAATTGGGCACGCGCTTCTGCACCTCTGCAGAAAAATCTGGGTAGATAGATACACGGTGACCATCAATAGTCATGTCCGACTTTTCCCGGGCTGCTCTCAGGATAGCGTCTCTGTCCCTATAGTGTAATAGCTTAAGTAAGATAGGTCGGGGTGGACCTCCTGGAGGAGGAGCACGAGCAGGCACACGGTGGGCCCTCTCAATAGCTTAAAAGTCAGACAGTGTGTCTTTTCCAAAAGAATTGAATAGCCAGGCTTCCAAGAATAATACTGGGCCTCGACACTGCTTTCTCCGGGACTCCTGCCAGCTGCAGATTGTTCCTGCGAGACCTATTTTCAAGGTCATCCACCTTGGCATATAGGGTAGAAATATGATTTTTAGCAGCAGCAAGGTCCTTTACAAGAGGGGCAACTGCATCCTCTAGAGCACTTATCCTTTCCTCAGCTGCCTGCACTCTGTTAGTAATTTTGCGCATATCATGCCGCACATGAGACATATCTTCTTTCAGGTCTCCTATATGTGAGGTTAGAGTATTCAAAGTGGTATTACAAAGGGAGATACAGCTGAGTACAAGTCCTGCATAGTAGGAGCTTTTTCCTTTCCAGTGTCCTGTGCTTCCTGCACATGTTGTGATTGTGCTCCCTGCTGGGCCCCACTGCTTGTCCCTTTGCTCATCTGCCTGACTCTCTGAGGCTGATGCAGACGCAACCATGTTACTTTATGTGAGCTGCTGGGCAAAGTACCTGGTGTTTGTGGCATGCCTGTAGCTCCCTCTGATCTTTGCTGGGTACTGGGTGAGTGTGCAAAGCGCTACAGTCTAGCTCCTACCTCTGCCACATTCACTGATGCTGCCATGCTCTGCACCATGTGGGAAGCAGCTCCTCCTTTGCCTTGTTGATCCTTTCCACGCCTTGTCATGGCTGTTTTCTGACCACAAGTGCTCTGTGCCAGCTCCAGACACCTTCCACTCTCTTTTTCCTGCGATCCAGGAACAAATGCAGGCTGCCGATTGGGTAATAGACAGGAGCTCAGCACCACACGTCTGCTCTACATGCTGCTCAAGCCACGCCCCTTCCTTTTTAAATCTATTTATTAAAAGTTACTTTATAGTTGTCCATTTTTTCAGTGATAGCTCCTTTCAGACTAAAAAGCATTATCGCATTTTCAGTGATTTGTAGTTTCCCTTATTTGTTCACAAGGAAGTAGAAAACTTCTCGATAAAGCAACCACTCTCCTGGATCAAGAATCTGGCGGCTTAGAAAGTCGGCCTCCGGGTTCAGGTTTCCTTTTAGGTGTACTGTAATTTAAGTTGTATCCTTTCTGCCCAATAATTTTTTTGGGGGAGTTATGCTCCGAAGATGACTTCATCTTGTCCCACTTCATGATGTATAAACACCAATGCTGTTGTATTGTCTGAATTAATTAGGACATGACAGACTCTTGAGGCTTCCCAAATTGAGTTCTTTGAAGTCTGATGACAAGTGTTTGAATTTCAGTGGCCACAGTGTCTAGTTATAACCAGCAACCCTCCCTGATCAGATTGTTTATTCAGGATTAAGGAGAACCAACTAGGAGCAATGCACTTTAGTCTTGCCGCCACCCTGATGGCTTCATTTCTTTAACTCCTTTAGCCGAACACCTGAGAAATACTTAATGACCAACACAATTTTGTGTCTCTTTGCATTTCAACAGTCGAACCTTTAAAAAAATTTTTTTAATGACGCAGTTTTATGAGGTATTTTTTATTATTCGGGACAAGTTGTACTTTTTGGGGGAATAGTTTAAGTTCACTTATGAATTATTGCAGAATTTAAAAAAAATTTTTTTGTTCTTTAATTTTTTTTTTATACCATTCACATTTCACACTTAAGGACTTGTTAGATTAATTCTACAGGTTATTACAGTCGTGTGAATACCTAATATGTATATGTTTTTTTCTGTGTGTGTAATATATGCAGGTTTTTTTATTATTTATTTTATTATGTTTTTATACACTTAGTAATGTATTAGCATATTCATATATGCCTTTTCCTACCGAACCTCTTGGTCGGAGGCCTTTTCTGATATCTTATCAAAGGTCAAAAATATGTTCACTATAAAAGAGAAGTGAGCATAACTGTTTTTTTTCAAACCCTACCCCATGACCAGGACTATAGTGACATAACTCATCAAGTGGAATTAGACAGTACTGCAATACCAGAGCCGATAGCTTTTCAGACTCAACAGTGGCATCCGCTAAAAAACAAGCAGCCATTTCAAAGAGTGGAGGAGACTCCAGAATCTGATCTCTAGGGGTTTTATTTTGGGGGTGAATTTAAAGATCTAGCGACACAGGTAGAAGCTACACCAGGTTTTAAACCGAGCCGAAAACCTTGCCAGGTTTTCTTTAAGCAGACTTTCAGCTTTCCGTGGAATCCTTAAGTTGGGATGTATCTTCAACTGTTTTGCAACCTTGTAAACTGTACCCTGGAAATTGTAGCTCAATTGGCAAAGTCCACATCGTAAAATGAGGACCTCCTCTTAGTGACGTGAAGAATCTATGACCCTTTGTCTGGCCTCTGCCATTGCTACTAACTAAGTCTGTGGATGTTTTCATGAACCGGAAACACTTGTCTATGTCCTTCCCATAGATGCTTGAAAATTTTATCCTAAATAGACTGGTGTCTTTTGTAGTCATCAGTTTTTAGTCTCTCTGATGGCTTTAATTAATTCCTCAAAATTATCAGGGTCAAATAAGTTTTTTGCAATCATTATGGTCTGAAGAGTCATAGCATTTTTCGCCCACTTACAAGTCTGAAAACCCTGCACTTTCAATGGCGTCAGAGCCAGACAGGGATAACGGGTTCCTTTCAGTAGATTTATGCAGGGCAAGACAAATTTGACGGAGCAGAGTGAATTTCCTCCCTTATAAGTTTAAAAAATCAGGGGTTTCATCTTTAATGATTTTAGCCATTTATAGCTTACGGGCTGGCTCTGGGTAAGAGGAGGCTTAGATTTTGCAGAAACTGTGCCACCAAATCGCAGCTTGGGATGGTGTAATCACTCATGCTGGCTTGAACAAGATCTGTACCAAAGTAAAGTTGAATCTTACTGCTGTTGGAACAGTGCATGCAGAGACAGCTATTTTTAGAAATCGCACAGTTTACAGACCCGGAAGACTTCAAGGTGAAGTGTGTGGTGTCAGTACGCAACCCATGTAACCCCCATATGTACACAAGTCACATGGCCAGCCTGGAGCTGGTAGGGCTACATCCTAATGCCAATCCGGCTTCTATATACCTCCCCAACATACAATACACCCGCGCCGCCGTTGGGGGGGGAACTTTTCTGAGGAAACTGCACCCGCAGAAATTCAGCAGCAGCCACAAGAGTAGGATGGGAGAACCTGCCTTGCAGTGTCTGATCCTGGCTGCTCACAAGGTGGGAAACATCCTTAGCCAGCAGACTGCCCTGACCGTTGCGCCTGACGCAGGTGAGCCGATTAACGAATACCATATGTAGAAACTTTATTAACCTATAAGGTGTTTTACAGAAATTAAAGCAAAGTGGAGGTGAAAATTAAAAATTTCACTTTTTATGCCGATTTTCATTTTTTATCCATTATAAACTGGAACACAGTAGATGATGACAGGGTAATGCAACTCAACATCGATTCCCCAACTCTGTCATTTTTATAGATATCCCACATATGGCCCTACTGCGCTATTTGTCCCAATCACATGTATCAGAATTGGAAGAACACCTACTGGACTTTTAGGTTTAATTTTCATTACAATTTTCTTTAGGAGCTATTACAGGTGTACAGATACCCTAAGGCGCTAAAACTTAATAAATACACCTAAAAAGACCCCACATTGGAAAGTACAGCCCTTAAGTAATATATCAAGGGGTGTAGTGAGTATATTGACCCCACAGGTGTTTCAGAACTTATTTTAGCTTTAGGCTGTGAAAAAGAAAAATTTATTTTTTCCAACAATCTGCAATTTTAGCTGTAAATGTTTCATTTTACAACAAATCCTGGAAAAAAAAATCCCAAAATTTGTTATGAAATTTCTTTCAAATTCAGCATTACCCTATATGTGGGTGTAAACTGCTATTTGGGCGCAGGGCATGGGCATACTAAGGAGATAGCGCTAATTGGTTTTTGCAAAGCAGATCTAAGTGGATGCCACCGCCAGGTTATTTTCTGAAATATAAAAATACTAATAAGTATATAAGCCTGTTTGAACTGTGGACTTTGTTGAATATATGAGATGTAGGAGAGGACATCTTGATCGGGCTCACTGGTGTGTGCATGTTATACGGACAAACTATTTATTGTTTGGAGAATCCTTCCAGAAGTCAACCCATTTTGGATCCAACACCCCTCATGGATCTCATCTAGGGATGTATTGTGCATTTTGGGTGCACAGGTGTTTCACGTTTTTTTTTTTTTAGCATTTGGCCTTGAAAATGGGAAAAGGGAGGAAATATAGTTCCACAATGGTTTTTTGGGCTTAATTTTTACAGTGTTTGCCTAGACAGGATAACTTTACTATGCAGATCAGTAAAATTACAATTATATACATTTTATATAGTTTATGTTTTATTACTTTTTCACAGTAAAAAAGTGTTTATATAAAAAAATTACATTTTTAGGTCATCATAGTCCGATAGCCATAACATTATTTTTTCAATATAAGGAGCTGATTAAGGGCTTGTTTTTTGCGGGATGAATTGCCGTTTTTATTGGTACCATTATGGGGTTCATATGACGCTTTGATCACTTCTTACCAAGGTTTTTGTGAAGCGTTTTAAACAAAATACAGCAACTCTGGTAATGTTTTCTATATTAATTTTTTACAGCAGTCACTGTGCGGTATAAAAGATATGCTAGATTTACTCAGCAGGCCGAAATGATTACAGCAATACCTAATTCATATTTTTTTTATGTTTTACTGCTTCTACACAATAAAAACACTTTTATTCAAAAAGGAAAACACGTTTATCACCATAGTCTGAGAGCTATAACTTTTATTTTTCTACGTATGGAGATGTGTAGAAGCTTTTTTTTTGCAGGATGAGTTGACATTTTTACTGGTATAATTTTTGGGAGACAAGACTTTTTGATCCGTTTTTTGGAAGTCAGGGTGAAGAAAATACTGCAATCCAAGTAGTGTTTATTTTTAACATTGCTCACTGTGCAGTATACATGACAAGTTACTTTTATTCTGTGGTTCGATGCGATTACAGTGATACCCAATTTATATAGTTTTTTTTTTATGATGAAGCACTTTAAAAAAAAAGTGTATTTATTGTGTAAATATTTATGCTATCTTCTGATAGCCATAACTTTATTTTCCCAGATATAAAGGCTTTTTTTTGCAGGATGAACTGATATTTTCATTGGTACCAATTTTGCATTTATATGACTTTTTGATCGCTTTTTATTCCTTTATTCCATTTTATGTGTTACAAGATGAACAAAAATCGCAATTCTGTGACTTTTTTTTTTACGTTGTTCACCGTATGTTTTAAATAAGATGATAGCTTTATAGAGTAGGTTGTTGCGTATGCAGCGATACCAAATATGCTATTGATCTTTTTTGGGGCGAATGGTGCTTGTAAAGGGGAAAAGGGCGTTGTACGTGTTTTTATTTAATTTTTTTTTTTTTTTTTTACTTGTCCCAATAGGATACTTGTATCAGTGATCTTTAGATTGTTAGGCTTTGGAACTGTCAGGGAAGCCATCGGCAGCCTCGATTACATCGTGGCACTACCGATGGATACAGAGGCAGCTCCATTGGTCTTTTCCTTATTTGCCGCGATCACGATTGATTAACCACCCGCGGCTGGAGCTTTCTCTGTAATATACAGCTGTTCCCATGTCACAATCATGCAGGCCTCACTTGAGAGCTTGCATGATGTCCAGGACATACTGGTAATTTGCGGGAAGTTACTTCCCACTAGGATGTACAGGTACGTTCACTGTGCTTTTCCTGTCCTATCAGAGAAAGGTAATCTCTGATGTGCTGTTGTGGAGAAAGACTGGGGAAATAATTTGTTTGAGATTTCCAGTTTGTAAATAGTAAAATTTAAAACTACAACTCATCATGCAAACTCTTCCATAGGGGTATGGAAAAAAATATTGCACTTGTAAAGCAGGTTGAAAAAGGGTTGAAAACAACATAACAACTGTACAATACATAAGAATACAGTACATTATTTTGTTGAAATCCTTTTATATATTGAAGAACTTGGAAGCAAAATAAGGCACACACAAAATAATAACCAAGTAGTTAAAGAGAAGTAAAGTATCTTCTGGGTATCCTTTATCCTCCCTCCACCAAGTATACTTCTTTTAAGAGGATAAATCAGCTCCTGCAAGCCATCTTGATGTCCCATGATGACTTGCCCAAGACCAGGGGTGTCAAACTGTGGCCCTCCAGCTGTTGGAAAACTACAACTCCCATCATGCAATTGTATAATCTATAACAGTGGGCATTATGGGAGTTGTAGTTACTCAACAGCTGGAGGGCTGCAGTTTGACACCTGTGCCCTAGTCATTACATAGGAATGTGTGGGTACATCACATTTACCAAAAGCTATAGTTAAGTAGATCATGCCAAATCACGAGTTGATTGGTGGAAAGCCGCAGGTAAAAGCTTAAGGTGCAGCATAGGCAAAGGTGATTTTGTATACACTGTTCTATGCAGCAGAATGACTGTCACGGGCAGTGGTAAAACAACAAACTGCATTAAAGGGCAGAGATGGCCGATTGCCAGATAGCCTTAAATTGTCTACAGGAAGATGCCTAATGGAGATACAATCACAAAAGCACAGGTCGAATCAAAATTATGACTTCATTGTTGCAATAAAATGACCCAGAAACTTTATATGTAAAATATTGTTCAGAGGCCTACAAGAGACCAGAAGTGACCAATAATTATAACAAATCACATGAACAGAACAAGGTTTTCCCTTAATGCTGGTGTTTACCTTAAAAGCAACAGTTAGGCTCCCGAAGATGATCTGTTTAGGTGTCATATGTTGCCAAGCCAAGATAGAGCCTTGAAGAGAAACCTTTTCCAAAGGTTTCATTTGGGAAAGTTTTCCTTGCTGTGACTTGATAGAATCCAGTGCTGATCTTGACAGGTTCCCAGCCTACAGTGGTCTCTTTTGGGGGCTAATAAGAGGGTTTGGGGCTCCCTTTTCTGAAACTGCTATAAAAATAGGACATTTCCTCTACTGCAGCTGTAGAAGCTATGGTCCCAGCTACGTAACTTTTTTTTTCAAATTCAAAAAGAGCTTTATTGAAAACATAATGGATACAAAACGTATTACATATGATAAGAACAGTGGTCATTTTCCATCAAAACATCACAACAATATTTTACATAGATCAGACAGCCAGAAATCAAACACGTTTGAAGCAATACTCAAACTGAAATCTGCAATCATTTAGACACAGTCAATCTGGGTGTGTTCACTGACACAGAGGATTCCCTAACATGAGAGATTCTGCACAGCCAGATTCACTGATTCACAAATTCGGCGCTATATCTCGACAGGTATTGGAAATTAGGCTCATCCATTATCAAATGCAAAACAGGTTGGAACTCAACAGATAATGAAAAAGAAACACTAACCCATAAAGAAAGGGGCCGGTCGGTTTCATCGAAAAAAATAAAAATAAAAAAGATAAACTATTTCAGTCAGCCACTATCTCCAACAAGCAAGAAGTGAACACAAGGGGAGGAGATGAGAGGGTATCTTCAACAGGAGGATCGGTATAGATCAGGTTGACAGAATACCAACCAGTCCTTCCAAATCTGAAGGTGTCTTAATGCTAATTGAGGGGAGTCATTTCTAAGCTCTTCCATGCGCTGCAGTACATGGACTTCCCGCAACCAGGAGGAGACAGACAGCCTTACTGTGGACCTCCACAATCAGCATTTTTTGCTGCCAGAAGGAGAAATAAGATGAGATGAGACCTGAGAGTGGGGGTCGAGAGAGGGGCCTGAAAAAGGAGCAAAACAGCAGGATCATTTCGTAACCTCAACCCTGTAATTGAATGTATAAGATCCAAAATTTGCATCCAGAAGGGCCAGATCTCAGGGTAGCCCCACCAGAGATGGGACATGGTACCAACATCTGCTTCACACCGCCAACACATGTTGGTGACTCCCGGATAGAGAGAATGCAAAAGTGCCGGGACTCTGTACCAGCGCGTAACAATTTTGTAATTGAGTTCTTGGGCTTTGACTGAGACGTATGATTTATGAGAAAGGAAGAATATTTTCCCCCAGTCTTCTGCCTCAATGGTCCTCCCCAGTTCCCTCTCCCAACTCGCCTGAAAGGGATAGTCAGCCACAGCAGTTAGCTGTAGCAAACCATAGATTCTTGATAGGACACGTTTCCCAGGGGAGTCCTGCAGACACCACTCCTCAATTGGCGTAAGGGGCCTATATAAGTCCAGTGGGGACTTGAGTGTGGCATATAGACTTCCAAGCTGGTAGAAATTAAACCTGGAAAAACCTATCGTTGTTGAGTCACCAACAAGCTCTTGGTAAGCTTTGAGGGAGGTTTCAGCAAGTACCTTCTTAAAAACTGTGGAAGAAAGCCCCAATAACCCAATCAGCGCTGCCTCTACTGATTCAGGTACCGCTGGGTTACCTATCATAGGTGTACATGGGCCTTCTAGTCTAAACAGAACCATTTTTGAGGGATATTTCCTACAAACTAAAATAGAGGTTCGAGTCACCAATGGGACACGATCAGTGAGTTTTTTTTGGCATATAGGTGGCTGACAACCAAGGTAATGCTGACACTGGGGCCCCAAATAATAAAGACTCGAGCTGTACCAAAAGTTTCGTGGATACATTATGAAAAGAATCAAGAACTCGGTTCATGGTGGCTGCGAGATAATAGGCTTGAGGATCAGGAAGAGCAAGGTCACCTTCTGTCTTGGACCTAATGAGAGTGGAATACGCCAACCTTGGACGTTTCTGGGCCCACACAAAGTTAGAGATCAATTTACGAAGAGCAATGAAGAAGGGCTTGGTTAGCACTACAGGAATGGTTTGAAATAAGTAAAGAAGGCGTGGAAGGACATTCATTTTTATGATGTTAATACGCCCCATCCAGCTGAAATCCTTCTTATCCCACTTAAAAAGATCAAAACTCAGCGTGTGGAGCATAGGCACAAAATTGAGCTCAATGTCTTTTCCATGCATGCAGGTATATGTACCCTCAAGTATGTAAAAGAAGACGTGGAGCAAGAGAAGGGGAAAGAGGATCTCAGCTGTTTCAAAGGGCCATCCGCAACATATAAACTTAAGGCTACGCTCTTAGACATATTAATTTTATGTTGGCTAAAGGAGTCATATTATAGCAGAGTTCTAAGTGCTGCCGGCAATGACTCCAGGGGATCTGCGAGGTAGAGCAACAGGTCATCCATGAATGCCGAGCACTTCACTTGTCGGTCGGCAATGCGGATACCGCGAATAGAGTCATCCGCTCTAATAGGTTGTATGAGATGCTCCATCGCTAATATGTAGAGCAGAGGAGACAGAAGACATCCCTGCCTGGTATCATTGCCCATCACAAATGGGGAAGAGAGCTCACCATCTACTCTAATTTGTGCCTGAGGAGAGTGGTAGTGGGCAGATATTTGATTCATCATTGCCGGTCCCAGGCCCATACATTTCAACACTCCATGCAAGAATGACCAATCTACACGATCAAATGCCTTTTCAGCATCCAGAGAAAGCAAGACACAGGGGAGTTTGGTAGACTGTATGTGCTGAAGGATGGTGAATGTTTTCAAGGTATTATCCCTCGCCTCCCTAGAGGGAACAAACCCAACCTGGTCTAGGTGTATAAGTGAATCCAAGAGTGGGCTAAGCCGCAGAGCAATCAATTTGGCAAAGAGCTTAGCGTCCATATTTATGAGGGAAATAGGGCGATAACTTGGGCATAGATTGGGATCCTTACCCTCCTTAGGTATCACAGTAATATAGGCCTTCAAAAAGCAGGATCAAAATGAGAACCCCGAGATATTTCATTGAAAGCTTCCAAAAGAGGGGCCGATAGCTCATCCATTAGGGTTTTATAGAAGATGGCAGTGTAGCCATCCGGACCTGGGCTCTTCCCAGTAGGAAGCGCCGATATCGCCCTTCTGATCTCTTCAGGCCCAAACAGCTCCTCCAGGGAGGCGAGGGATTGAGAATCCAAAGGGGGCAAGGAGGTAGAGGAGAGATAGTGTTGTAATGCTGCCCTGAAGGCCCGCTAACCCACAGCGCCGTCAGGAGGGGGGAGGTTATATAATCCAGTGTAGTATGAATGGAATTCTTTCAGAATATCCCTGGTAAGGTGAACTAAGCGTCCATTTGAGCTTTTGATGGAGAGGATGAACAAGGAAGCTCGTTTATCACCCAAAGTACGGGCTAAACACTTGCCGGGTTTATTGTTCCATGTATAAAAGGAGCTGGAACAAAGCTGACGGTAACATTTATGTTTATGTTCCATCAACTGCAGGATCTCGTGATGGGTTAGTATCAAATCTCTGAGGTCTGACTCCAGGCCTGTAGACTTATGGATCGATTCAAGGCAGTTCAGTCTCTGCATGAAGGTTTGCAATTTATGCGACCTCTCTCAAGTCGCGCCCCATGCTTTATGAGGACGCCGCACAAGACAGCCTTTAAAGCTTCAAATTTAATCTGGGGGAGAGTAGTATCTGCAGAGTGCACAAGGCGAAAAGATTCAAACATGTTTTTTAAATCCAAGAAGCAAACTGAGTCAGACAACAGAGATTCATTTAATGTCCAGGAAAAGGGGGGCTTATTGTATTGGGGGAGAATAAGATCGCAATGCACTGGGGCGTGATCTGAGTGTAGGATGTTACCAATGAAGGAATGAGAAATCTGTGGGAGCAAGGACTGAGCCGGGAATATATAATCTATCCTACTATAAGATTTGTGTGGATGGGAAAAGAAGGTGTAGTCTCTATCATTGGGGTGAAGGAGACGCCAAATATCTACCAGTTGCATATCATGGAGCAGTCTGTGGATTCTGGCAAGGGAGCTCAGTGTCATGGTAAAGCGATCGCCTGAGGTGTCCACTGACGGGTTAAGAGCCAGATAGAAATCACCACAGAGAATGAGTTGTCCCTGAGCAAAACCCGTGAGGGCATCCAATGTTTTAGAGAAAAAGGAGGATAGACCCGTGTTACGGCCCTGAATAGCGCATCTGACGAACAGATAGCGAGCGTCAGTATCCGACTTAACATCCAGGACATGTACCAGCAATGATTTGTGTAAAAAGATCGCGACCCCCTTTGTTTTG
Source organism: Phyllomedusa bahiana (assembly GCA_025379985.1). Lineage (NCBI taxonomy): Eukaryota > Metazoa > Chordata > Amphibia > Anura > Hylidae > Phyllomedusa > Phyllomedusa bahiana. Next base: position 53,322 of record JAODAL010011391.1, read on the forward strand.
GCGAGCGAGTTACTGCTATAGTACCAGGCAGGGAAGTACCTATTTCGGAAACCCTGAATGTGGGTATATAGCAGATGGGTCTCCTGTATACAGACGATGCGGGACCTTTGCTTGTGGAGATAGTAAAGGACTTGTATTTACTATTTTGCCGTAAGCAAACTTAAACTCTATCAGTTCTCTATCTGTAAAACACTAAAATGTAACTTTTATTATGTATAACTCTTAACCTCTACACACACTATTTAAAAACCTGATTCCTAACCTCATCATTTAACCCTTTTTGCTTCTGAAAGAAGGAATTACTCCTTTTCTATTATCAAATCTGGTGGAGCACCACCTGTTAACAGGAGAGCCTTATATCTATAGCAGAGTACTAGCTCCAGTAAGGGATCCCAAGCCTACTACCTGGGCAATCGTCCCTAATCTCATGGACACAAAACAAATAAGGCCCCCTTGTGACACCGTCTGCGGCAGGTGACACTTCTAGACAGAGGTGAGAAATCACAATTTAAAACGTCATATCTGACCTCCCCGACATGTTTCGCCAGCTAACCTGGCTTCATCGAGGGTTAGAGGTCCGATCACATGTGGTCTAAGCTCACTTCCTTTTATATCATGTTAGGTACACCCCCTATTCAGGTGCTCACCAATTAGCCATCAGAGAATCCACATAAAACCCACTCCCCCTTCTGCTCTCCTGCACGCACACTCATAATATGTCCTGCTAAAGCTACCACCATGCTCCCATGAACAGCAATCCTCAGGCAAATTCGCCATCTCCATAACAGGCTTGCGCCCCATCTTACCGTACTGCCCGTGCCAACGCACTGCACCAGCAGACACCTCAGCCCTGACTGTGATGGACTTCCGTCTTATTTCTCTCATATTATTGCAACTGCGTGCCTCACCTAGAACGGACTGTTACATTCCACAGCACACTACCAGCTTTATCAACTCCCATAAGCCCCCTCTCTTCCACGTCTAATATGCATATTCAGTGGGAATATACACTCACCAGCCACTTTATTAGGTACACCTGTCCAACTGCTCGTTAACACTTAATTTCTAATCAGCCAATCACATGGCGGCAACTCAGTGCATTTAGGCAAGTAGACATGGTCAAGACAATCTCCTGCAGTTCAAACCGAGCATCAGTATGGGGAAGAAAGGTGATTTGAGTGCTTTGAACGTGGGCATGGTTGTTGGTGCCAGAAGGGCTGGTCTGAGTATTTCAGAAACTGCTGATCTCCTGGGATTTTCACGCACAACCATCTCTAGGGTTTACAGAGAATGGTCCGAAAAAGAAAAAACATCCAGTGAGCGGCAGTCCTGTGAGCGGAAATGCCTTGTTGATGCCAGAGGTCAAAGGAGAATGGGCAGACTGGTTCGAGCTGATAGAAAGGCAACAGTGACTCAAATAGCCACCCGTTACAACCAAGGTAGGCAGAAGAGCATCTCTGAACGCACAGTACGGTGAACTTTGAGGCAGATGGGCTACAGCAGCAGAAGACCACACCGGGTGCCACTCCTTTCAGCTAAGAACAGGAAACTGAGGCTCCAATTTGCCCAAGCTCATCGAAATTGGACAGTAGAAGATTGGAAAAACGTTGCCTGGTCTGATGAGTCTCGATTTCTGCTGCGACATTCGGATGGTAGGGTCAGAATTTGGCGTCAACAACATGAAAGCATGGATCCATCCGCCTTGTATCAATGGTTCAGGCTGTGGTGGTGTGGTGTCATGGTGTGGGGAATATTTTCTTGGCACTCTTTGGGCCCCTTGGTACCAATTGAGCATCGTTTGCAACACCTTGTTGAATCTATGCCACGAAGAAGTGAGGCAGTTCTGAAGGCAAAAGGGGGTCCAACCCGTTACTAGCATGGTGTACCTAATAAAGTGGCCGGTGAGTGTAGATTCCACTGTACAGTACACCACTGTCATATTATCTTCCCATAAAGCACTTCTCCTATATATCTAATATACATATTCATTTTAATAAAGCTGCAAGCCCTATTAAATACATGTTTCATTGTGCTGTATACTATTGTCTCAGACTATTTCCATAAACCACTTCTCTTTTATATGTAATATTCATATTCATTTTAATAAAGCTGCAGGCTCTTTGGTTAGCCCTCCCTCCCTCCCACAGTTTGACCTCACGACTTTCCCATTGAAGATTCTCTTCTCCGGCTCACGGCTAGCCATCTAATTCATTACGTCACAGTAGAATGCATGCAAAAATATGAGAGCATGCAAAAATATTAGTATCTTCAAACGCTATTGCATCTAGTTGCATCTAGTTAGCACTAGATCAACGCAGGGGAGCAGAAAACAATACATTATACTTAGATGAATATATACATGAATAGCTAGTTATCCACTCCCAGGCTGCGTCTCGCCACAACAACGGAGTGCACATACCATACAATTCAGCTGCCAACAAACCCGTCCATGCACAAAAGCAACATACATACATCCCGATTTGTTAAATAGAAACCGTGGCCTCACATGATCAATACCTATCATCATTACAGGACACAGGGAAAATGAGGGACAACATAGAGGCAGAGGAGGGGGGGGGGGGGGCGATTGCGGGAGAGGGGGGGGCAGGAGGGAGATGGGAGAGAGGAAAAAACATATGTGACACTGAGGGCTTCCATAGTCATGTTTTCAACTGTGCTAATCCATGACCGTACTTAATCACATATATCATGTTTCTTCAAAAATTATTATATAGGGAATCACAAGATTAAATAAATGCTGAAAAGGGAAAAGCCTTCATTTAGGCCTTTAGGTTTCAATGTATTGAGTCTGTATTTCCATTTTTGCCTCTTCCTGCAACAAAACTACATCCGATCGCCCTTTCTTTCCCCTAGCTTTTTCACACAGATGCCCCAAATTTAAGCACCTCTATTTCACCATTATGTACTTCCAAAATGTGTCTCGCTAGGGGGTATCACCTTACTTCAAATAGTATCAGATGTTTCGAGATCCGACGCCGAAACTCCTCTAGGGTTTTTCCCACTAGATCTTGGGGCAACTACACATACCCCCATAAATCCCCCCTTGGGTTTCACAATTAATGAATTGTCTTATCTCAAATCTTCTCTTATCAATGGGATTAAAAAATTCTTTAGTTTTCCATATAAATGGACAGAATGAACAGTTGCCACAGGGATATGAGCCTACCACCGCAGACTGAAACCATGATTATTTTCCATCTACCTCAAAATGACTATGTACAAATTCATCCCTAAGATTTTTTCCTCTTCTATAAGTGACACTAGGATATTTAGGAATCACCTCAGAGAATACTGGATCTGCCTTCAGAATGTCCCATGTTTTTTAAAGTATGCCCCTCATTTCATTGGCTCTATTATCAAAGGTACCTATACAACGAATTAAATCAGTTTTTTCTTTCTTCTTTTTACTGATTAATAAATGTCCTCTGTCACTGGTCAAAGCCCTGTTAAACGCCTTCCTCAAACATTTTTTTGGGTAACCCCTTGCCTGAAAACGTGCATTTAACTTTATACATTCTTCATGTTTAAACACAAACCTCTATGATATTACGACTAGAGGCAAATCTCCACAGACGCCCAAGAAGTATGTTTTATCTATTATACCATTGTGGAAGGGCACAAGAGTTAAATAACTTTTATTTAGATTAAAATTTAAAATACTCTTATAGAATTAAAATCATATAGCGCTACATATGTTAATAGACCGTGAAAAAAAATTTACATAGGGACGGCTAGGAAACCAGGATGGAGGAACTTGGGGAAAGTACTGACCCTATACCCCCTCAAAAAAATCCTAATTTACATTCTTTTCCTATATACGGGAAAGATCTCGTCCCAATAAGGACGGCCCCGGCCGGAACCTGTCCCTTAATGAAATTTTACCCTAACTGACCCTCAGTTCAATTGTTCGATAATGGGGGTAAGGACAAAAATAAGCCTTACTTCGTTATAGTCCCAACATGTTTCGGTGCCTACACAGACCTCCAGGGGACAGTAATTAGTAGGCTACAGAAGTTACGGTCATGGTTCAACAAGCAGGAAGGAGCATATGGCTCCTAACGTCCACACACAGCTATGATGTGCGGTGTAAATGTTTTTCACGGTCTATTAACATATGTAGCGCTATATGATTTATATTCTATAAGAGTATTTTAATTTATACATTCTTCATTGAAATTCTCTAATGTAGAACAGTTTCTACGAGCCCTATGAAATTGGCCTATGGGAATCCCCTTTTTTTGAGAAGGTGGTTTGCCAGCCAGAAAAATATAACAGACTATTGGTAGCGTATTTTTCAAAATATCTTTTTTCTGAATCTGCTTGTTTTCATCCAACATAATTTCAAGATCCAAAAAATTAATTTTCTCCCGATTAATTTCAAACGTGAATTTCATCTAGATACAAAAGCCATGAATAATTTTTCACTACCATCCCAAAAAATCAAAATATCAAAAAGCACCCCAAAATAAAATTGGTCTGTGATATTTTAAGGTGTTCAGAAAAAAACATTTAGCATCCCCCCACCAACTAAAAATAGATTAGAAAAAACTTGGTGCACAAACTGGGCCCATGGCTGCTCCTTTTATCTGGTGTTAAAAGGTGCCATCAAACAAAAAAAGTTATGTGTCAAACAAAATCCAATAACTGTAAAACAAAAATCATTTTGTTCCGTAAATTGTGTACGTCTTGTGTTCAAAAAATACTTGTTGCTTTCAGCCCAGATCATGTCTGATGTTACTGTATAGGGCTTCAACGTCTAAACTTGCAAGAAGTGTACTTTCACTCACCACTAGATCATTAATTCTCATCACAGTATCCATCGTGTCTTTAAGATATGAAGGAAAAAAAGTGACAAAGGGCATCAGTATACGATCAACATACGGGCTAGGTCCTTGTGTTAAATTATTTCTACCTGAGACTATCGGTCTTCCTGGTATTGGCACAACCTCTTTATGCACTTTTGGTAATGCATAAAAGGTAGAAAATAGTAGGATTCACATTTAGCTAAATTTCTTCTCCTCCTCAGTAATTAATTTTTTCTCAATTCCCAGATCCAAAACCCTTTTTAATTCCTTCAGATACTCATTGGTTGGATCTTTTGGAAGCCTTTCATATGTTTCTGAATCACCAAGTATTCGCTCAACCATTGCTCTATAGTCACTTTTATTTAAGATGACAATATTACCACCCTTGTCACTGGGTTTGATTACTATCTCCCGGTTAGATTGTAATTCTGCAATAGCTACTTCTTCCTCCCATTATAAATTCAAAGAAGATGGTTGTCGCCTGAGTGCTAGTTTCTTTATATCTTGGTTCTACTTCCAAAACGTATCCAAAAAAATTATTTTGTGATATTCGGAGGTGTATTCCTAGATTTTGGTTTCAAATTTTTGTCAAGGGTTATCTAGAATTATGGGGTCTCCTTCCCCTTCAGCCTGCAATTGTTCAAGATCACCCAATTTTTTTTCCCTCTAGTTTCCTAAGGTTTGTTCATCTTATTTTTCATTTTATGATATTTATGTAAAGCCAACTTTCAAAGCAAAGAAAATTAATATGTTTTACCATACAAATTATTAAATTTGGGCATGGGAGTGGAACGTAAGGACCATATGCCAACACCGGGTTTTTGATTTTCCGTTAATCTATAAGAGGATAAATCACTTAAAAGTGCTCTTTGTTATTTCTGATAATTACCTTCTCTCGATCCCTCAAGAGAATCCTTGGTGGTTCTAAAAAAAAGTGGATGTATTTGTGTTTTTAAATGCTCCTGAGATTGAGTTTGCAGTGAGTTCACAACCTGTCCATCTCCTGCCGATAGTGGCGTATTTGTATTGCCATTTGAAATCATTGCCTGTGCTCCCACCATGGGCCACCCCCAACCACAAAATGCAGGGAAAAAGGGCAATGCACTGATCCCCCTGGTCCCCCTCCTGACTGACATCTCTGAGGATTCTGATCTTGCACTGTTTGAGTAGAAGATTTTTGTGGTTTTCTTATTTGTCCAACCTCTGTTTTTTCTCTAACCCTTCCTCCAACCAGTTTTCTTACCCTGCGTATAACTATTAATATAACCTGTGGAGGATTCTTCTACAGCAGAAGTCTCTGAATCTGACAAATCTGAATATAGATTAGGTTTGTAAGTAAATCTACTATTTTTCCAAATATAAACCTGATTGTTATCAAAAATTTTTGGATCACTCAGATATTTGTTGTGTTTCTTTTCTTTAATTTCTTCTCTCAAAGATTCGATATTTCGTTGTAATTTTTGTTCTAATTCAGGGAAATCTGGATAGGCCCGAAAGTTATTAATCTCCACTATCTCCTGATTTAGTTGTTCACTTAATTTATTGAACGTAATTCTTTCATATTCTGACAGGTATTTCATCAATTTCAGAGAGCATTCAGTTAGCAGTTTTTCCCAACCCCTTTATAAAAATGGGATTCTAAAGTGTATTTGGTCTCAAACTAATCCGTAATCCTCTTACACAATTTGTTGTTGTATATATGTCTCTAGACTGGCTACTTCCCAGCCTGCCCGAATTTGTTGTTTGTATGTTTTATTTAATTTCTGAAAGGCTATATGGATGTTAGTTTCATTCAATTGAATTGAAGTGTCCAAATTAATTTTCTGACTCAAAAAAAACTGCCATTCCCTAGATTCCCCACTTGAACATTCCTGTTCACCAAACTTGTCACATAATCTTCAAAAATTTGGGAATCTCGCAAGAGAACAAAGAGTGACTTTTGATCACTATATTTACTATTTTGCCATAGGCAAACTTAAACTCTATCAGTTCTCTATCTGTAAAACACTAAAACGTAACTTTTATTATGTATAACTCTTAACCTCTACTTCACCTCTATTTCACCATTATGTACTTCCAAAATGTGTCTCGCTAGGTGGGTATCACCTCTACTTTAATAGTACTCAGATGTTTCGAGATCCGACGACGAAACTCCTGTATGGTTTTTCCCACATAGATCTTGGGGCAAGTACACACAGCCCCATAAATCACCCCTCTGGTTTTACAATTAATGAATTGTCTTATCTCAAATCTTCTCTTCTCAAAAAAAAAAGGGGGATTCCCATAGGCCAATTTCTTAGGGCTCTATTAAAAGTAGAGGCGATACCCCCCTAGCGAGACACATTTTGGAAGTACATATGGTGAATTAGAGGTGCTTAGATTCTGGGCATCTGTGGTGAAAAAGCTAGGGAAAGAAAGGGCGATCTGGATTGTAGTTTTGTTGCAGGAAGAGGCAAGATGGATTACAGACTCAATACATTGAAACCTAAAGGCCTAAATGAAGGCTTTTCATTTTCGCATTTATTTAATCTTGCTGATTCCCTATAATAATAATTTTTGGGAGAAACATGATTATGTGATTAAGTACGGTCAGTGGATTTTAGCACATTGAATACATGACTATGGAAGCATCAGAGTTCACATATGTGTGTTCCTCTCTCCCATCGCCCTCCTGCCCCCACCGCCACCGCCTCTCCCCCCTCCTCCCCTGCCTCTACGTTGTCCCTCCCTTTTCCCTGTGTCTGTAATGATGATAGGTATTGATCACGTGAGGCCACGGGTTTTTATTTAACAAATCGGGATGTATGTATGTTGCTGTTGTGCATGGACGGGTTTGTTTTGGGAGCTGAATTCTATGGTATGTGCACTCGCGTTTGTTGTGGCGAGACGCAGCCTGGGAGTGGATAACTACCTATTCATGTATATTTTTCATCTATGTATAGAATTATTGTTTCTGCTCGCTGCGTTGATCAAGTGCTAACTAGTTGCAACTAGATGCAATAGCGTTTGAAGAGACTAATATTTTTGCATGCTCCCATATTTCTGCATGCTTCTACTGTGACGTAATAAATTAGGTGGCTAGCCGTGAGCCGGAGGAGAGAATCTTGAATGGGGAAGTTGTGAGGTCCCAAAAAAGCGGGAGGGAGGGCTAACCAAAGAGCCTGCAGCTTTATTAAATTAATATGAATATTACATATAAAAGAGAAGTGGTTTATTGGAAATAGTCTGAGAAAAATAGTATACAGCACAATGAAACATTTTATTTAATTTGGGCTTGCGCTTTATTAAAATGAATATGTATATTAGATATATAGGAGAAGTGCTTTTTGGGAAGTAAAAAATGACAGTGGTGTACTGTACAGTGGAAAACTATATTCCCAATGAATATGCATTTAGACATGGAAAAAGAGGGGGCTTATGGGAGTTGATAAAGCTGGTAGTGTGCTGTGGAATGTAACACCTATTCTGCTTAGTCCCTTCTAGGTGAGGCACGCAGTTGCAATAAATAGAGGAAATAAGACGGAAGTCCATCACAGTCAGGGTGTGGTGTCTGCTGGTGCAGGCATTGGCACGGGCAGTACGGTAAGATGGGGCACAAGCTATTATGGAGATGGCGAATTTTCCTGGGATTGCTGTTCATGGGAGCATGGTGGTAGCTGTAGCAGGACATATTATGATGTGCGTGCGGAGAGCAGAAGGGGGAGTGGGTTTTATGTGGATTCTTGATGGCTAATTGGTGAGCACCTGAATAGGGGGGGTTACCTAACATGATATAAAAGGAAGTTGAGCTTAGACCACATGTGATCGGACCTCTAACCCTGATGAAGCCAGAAATTTGCTGGCGAAAATGTCGGGGAGGTCAGATATGATGTTTTAAATTGTGATTTCTCCACTCTGTCTAGAAGTGTCACCTGCTGCAGACGGTGTCAAAGGGGGCTTATTTGTTTTGTGTCCATGAGATTAGGGACGACTGCCCAGGTAGTAGGCTTGGGATCCCTTATTGGGTCTAGGGACTTTGCTATAGATATAAGGCTCTCCTGTTAACAGGTGGGTGCTCCACCAGATTTGATAATAGAAAGGAGTATTCCTTCTTTCAGAAGCAAAAAGGGTTAAATGACGGTTAGAAATCAGGTTTTTTAAATAGTGTGTATAGAGGTTAAGAGTTTTACATAATAAAAATTCGTTTTGTGTTTTACAGATAGAGAACTGATAGAGTTTAAGTTTGCCTACGGCAAAATAGTAAATATAGTGATTAAAAGTCACTCTCTGTTCTTTTGCGAGATTCCCAATTTTTTGAAGATTATGTGACAAGTAAAGGACTTGCGCACATTTATCGGGCACATTAAATCACATTGAGGGGTGTGATCCTAGCCATCAGGAGACAAAAAAAAAAGAGACCTTCAAGGGAAAGTACCCAAGAAACTTGTGAAATAAAACTGAGACCGACTCGGGGAAATAGGTGAATGCAGAACAGGACAACAAGTCCAACATCAAACAAAAAGGCCTGTAAAGCACAGGCCAACACCAAACAAAGAGCAGGAAAGTAACCGATAGCCAGAAGACCGTAAAAACTGTCCAGTGCTCCCCGGGGTATGGGGGGGGGTGCATATACAAGTTGAGAAATGCATATGTAGAAGAGAGAAGCAACATACAGTTAGAGACGTCACATTAACAGAAAAATACAATGAATGTCTGGATGGTGGGCAGGATTGGGTCGCGGCAGCTCGTAGATAATATATGACACAAACCCAAGCCCACCTTCACCCAGTCAGTAACTACCAGCAATAGTAGTCATCAATCAATAGCTACTCGTGCAGACCAAAGTTCGTCAATTGGGAGAAAAGAGAAACACTTGTGGCATCAATCAAAGATCCCATATATTAAAGGCATTCTCCCAAGAAAAGAAAAAGACAAACCCCAAATGAATACACAGTACCAATCTGGTTAAAAAACCCTCAATAATACAGTGTAGGAATGATGTGAGCAATGGGGGGGAGGTGGGGCAACCACACCAGACCTCATCAGGCGCTCATCACCAATCCAATCCCCCCATAGCTCAGTCATATCGGGTCGGCAAGAAAGACTAAAAGCAATCGAAAATGCAACTTCGAGCAACAGAGAGGGGCAAATAACACCTGCAAAAGAAGATGGTCAAGGTATAGGGAACTGAGAATCACAAAAGGTAATATCAAAGAAAAAACCCAGGCATAATAATCATTGCTAAACCTGACTGACGGGCCCACAGTCCGTAATCTCAACGATGTGGAAGCCTCTTAAGTGGTGAAGACTCAGGGCTGCCCGGACCATGTCGAGATCTTTGAGGCTTCGGGAGCTCAACGGCAGCAGATCGATCCTGCTGACTCCCGGGTGGACCCCGAGGTGGGGTAAAGTCCATTTCCATTATTGCTTCCCAATTCGGAAGAGTCAGCTCAGGGAGATCAAGAGCTGCAAGAAAGGCTGGGAGTTCTGAGGGTGAACGGAGTATCAGAGACTTATCCCTATTGCGGACCTGAACGGAGAAAAGGAAGCCCCAACTATAGGAGATGCCCCGTTCCTGCAAGAGCGACAACAGCGGTTTGACAGAGGCTCGAAGACGGAGGGTTCTTCTGGAGAGGTCCGGGAACAGGTCGAGCTGCACACCATTAAAGACGACTTTCTGCATGAGACGGGCTTTACGCATTATTTCCTCCTTCAGTGTGTATCTGTGTACTCTGCAGATTATGTCCCTAGGTCGAGCAGGATCCTGACTTTGCGGGCGGAGAGCCCTGTGAGCCCCATCAAATTCGATTCCAGTCTCCTCCGGTCTCCCCAGGATGTAGTTGAAGGCTTTTGTTAAGGTAGGGATCAGTTCACCTGTTTTAATAGACTCCGGTAGGCCTCTAATCCTAATATTGTTTAGCCTGCTGCGGTTTTCTAAATCGTCCATATGATTCACCAACTGCGCAACCCGATTCTGTTGCTCTGACATGGTCGCTTGTAAGGCAGCGATAGCGGACTTTGTAGATGTTCGGTCATTCTCCACTTGTAAAACCCTCTCCTGGAGGGCTGTAATGTCAGCCTGAACTGGTATCAGATCCTTTCTCCATGTATGATGTAAATCCTGAGCCATCTGCTGAAAATCCCGTTTAGTGGGAAGTAAGGAGAGGAGCGCTTTAAGCTCTGGGTGGGCTTCCAAGGCATGAAGTGCTTCTTCAGGAGAGGTAAACCTGGGGCCTGAATCCCAGCGCAGGGCCCCTTGGGAGTAGGCGCCTGGGTTGAGGGTTGGGGACCAAGGACCTGTGTAGTGGGGTTGTCACCCCAAGTGGGAGAGTTCGAGATGGAGCGCCATGGCAAGCTATGGCGAGGCATCAGTTGGGACAAGTTGGCGTCCTCATGAATGGACCCTGGTCTAGAAGCTGGAGTCAGAGGCCCCTGTGCATCTGAGCAGTAGACCGCCAGTTGAGACCCAAGTTTATGCAATCCTGGGTCAGCTTGCAGGCCCTCCTGAGTGATGTGTGACATGGCGGGCAAAGGCCTGAGTAAGGTGTCCACTACCACGGTCTGTGGTTCCTTAGGCCACACTACAGGGCCAGCAGAAGAGGGTGTAGTCCCTAAGGAACTTCCCTGTTGCAGGGAGCACTGCCCAGGAGAGGCAGATGATACAGGACCTCTGGACCGCCGATCATAAGAGTCCAAGCTGTGACTTACTGACGGCAGGAGGGCAGAGTCCTCGGCTCCCTTGGAGCCCTCATGACATAGCGACACCTCTGCCACAACCGTGGCCGAGACCTGGGAGGTCAGCAACTGATCAGCCATAGCCGCAGAGCAGGGGGATGGATTGTACCTTATAGAGCTCTGTGTGGCCCATCTACTCCTCGGCCCCTGCAGGGATCCGCTGCTGCTGCTGTGTCATCGGGGCTTGCCGACCGCCTGTCTTGCTCCACCACCCTCCTGTCCTCCTCCGCTGCCCGCCGGGAGATTACTGAGCCTGCGATCTTCTGTTGCGGCAGGGATACTGAGGCTGGTTCCGGAGTTGCTGGCAGGAGACGCGGGCTTCGATACTGTCACCTTGGCGATGTAGCAGGCTCCTCCGCTCGCCGTCAGGAAGCTGCGAGACGCTGGAGACTCTGACTGCGCTCCGGAGATAGCAGGAAGGCAAAGAGTCCTGTAAGCCCGCGAGCGGGGCAAAGTAATTTGAGATGGCCGGACAACTCGCTACAGGGGCTCTGTGTGTCCTGGCAGCCTTTTTCGCTCTTTTGCTGACCATTTTTAGTGCAATTTCAGCTGATAAACGGCAATCCTGGACGGAGCTCCTCACACACGTCCTTCTTCTTACATAGCTGGCCACGCCACCCGCTACGTAACTTTTTATTTGCCAGAGCTAGTGACCAGAGCATAAATAAATGGGATCCTCAGTGACCCAGAGAGTCAGCCTTAGGGACCTAAAATGGACCCAAAATGGACCTAGGGATATCTATCTAGTAGGCCTGCTGTTAGGGCACAGTAAGTTTTGTCCTAACAGAAGCCTGTGTCATAGTGACACAAAGTATAATAGTAATGTAATAGTATACAGAAATATGTTAATACATTATCACCATAAAATAAATGTGTAAAGTAGTTAATAATTTGATTTTTTTTCTTACAACTAAGTGTTGTACCATTCCTCCATTAGTTTTTTTGAAAATATATGAATAAAGTGGCAACTGATTATGCAGTGTTTCAGTATCAAAGACCTAAAATCACTCAGGTAGTGATCTCCAACTTTATTGAGCATTACATTATTTATTAAACCGATTTTTAGCTAATTTCTATGAAAGATATGAGTACTTCTAGAGGATTGCACATTAAGCCATCATAACATTAAAACTGCCTGCCTAATATTGTTTAGGACCTCATAGTGCTATCAAAATAGCTGTGACCCAATACCTCTGAAGGTGTCCTGTAGTATCTAGCACCAGACTGAATGGGTTTTCTCATCACAATGATTAGCTTTAAACATGTAGGCAAAGGCAAATAAGGACCATTACCAAAGACATTGCTGTTCAGATGTAAATTTTTTTAGGAAATAGATGAGTTTTTATCTGATACTTGTCTACACAACTTTTCCTAGGTTACTAACCATCTCTTTCTGCTGTTCCAGCAGCTCTGTCTGACCGCAGTGACTCACTCCTGCTGAGTATTATGTCTAGAGATGAGCGAATTTCCCAAAAATTAGATTCGGCCGATTCGCCGAATTTTTCCCCAAAATTTGTTTTGTTCCGAAACTATTCACGGCAAATCACATAAAAAACAGCTATGTCCTGGCTGCAGAGAGCCTGTAGGGTGTTGTGAAACATTTTGCCATGCTCAAATATGCAGAGGGAGCGTGATTTGGTATTGATACAATGCTGTGTTTTAGTATGACATGCAGATGACAGGCGCTGGTACTAGAATTGCTTCACACTTCACTTCTCTGGGCAGTTACACGGGCAAAACTGACCAAATAACTGAAGAAGTGGAAACTTAGCCTGACAAGGTACTGTCAGCGTCAGCTGGAAAGAACCGAGCTGAGGACCAAGATTCCACTATAGCGTCAAAGAGCGCACTCTTTTTACACTGTCATCAGATAATTCCACAGATTATGACAGAACCTGTTCTGTTAAACGCTGATACATGTGGAAACCCACCCAACCCCCCCCCTCCACACACACACACACTGAAAGAATGGAGAGGGTGTCTGCAGTAATTTTGTCAACTTATTTGTCTAAAAAAAAAAAAACTTTGAAATGCAGCTTGTGTTTTTGTCATCTACACACATCTCCATTACAGGCAAGTTATTTTGGGATATTGTACTCTGGGCCAAACAGTAACTCTTTGGCGCAGAGAACAATATCCCAAATAATAACCTGCCTGAAATGGGGATGTGTGTAGACGACAAAAACACAAGCTGCATTTCAAAGGTTTTTTTTAAACAAATAGGTCAATTGGCCGCTGCCTATCTGTGCCATCGTCCATCCTCTCGCAGGTCTGACCGGAGGGTTCCTCAGTGCTCATGTACCACTGCCACGGCTGTTGTGTGGGTGGGGGGGGGGGTGGAGGTAGGAGCAGTACCAGCTCCATCAGCAGCAACCCGAGTCTGGAGTCGTTGATAAGCCGCTTTCTTCACCCACCTAGTGAGGAAGGTACTCACCAGCAGCAGCACCTGGAGCAGACCCTGAACCAGCAGGTGGTGGCCTACTTGGACAGCACCCTGCCATCCCACATTGAAGATCCGCTGGACTACTGAGCAGCCAAACTGGATTTGTGGCCGCAAATTGCCGAGTTTGCACTGGAAAACCTGTCCTGCCCGGCCAGTAGTGTGGCATCAGAGTGGGTGTCCACTTGGAAAACCCGAAATGTGGAAAATTTCTCCCCCTTTTTCACGATGAATCAGCTGTTTTATCAAACCCGGATTTCCCCAAAAACCCAATTTCCCGATGCATCAGGATTAGCCAGCCATATCGCCTCACCCAAACTTTTTAAAAAAAGGGTCTGGATTTTTCCCGGTCTGGCCCCAGCTACTTTTTTAATGCTGCCTCCCGCCTGATGCTACACATCTGGGTGCAAGTTTTTCCTTCAACCCCCACCCATCTTTACCCGGGGGCTGGTTTTGCCCCCCACCTCCCCACTATTAATGGGCCATTATGTAGGGCCTTTTTGATGCTGCTGCCCCCACCCACCTAAGGTTTTCATGTGCGGCTGTCCCCCTCCGGCTATGTCACCCTGTCCTCTTGGTTTTTAGGGTGCTGCCCCCACCTCCTTGTTATGTCCCTAGCTGCCGGGGACCTCCCAAAAAAAATGTAATTGTGCCACTTCTCAGGGGCCGTTTCTGCTGCTGTTGCTGCCCACAACTTTCAACTGTGTAAATTTTGGGCCCAAACTGTGGCCTCTCATGCTGCCTTTCCCAAAAGACCACTCTTCACTAAACCACCCTGTTGGGTTTTTTCCCTTTTGCTGTTTCCACCCCCCACCCCTCTATTTAAAGTTGTGGGCTATGTTTTGGTTTTTCCCCTTTTTTTTGATCTGCCAGAAGGAAAAAAAAAAAGGACAAACACAACCAATTGTGTTTCGGAGAAGCCGTTAAAGGGTAGTATTTACTGGTCCCTTTTTTTGGGGATCAGGATTTTTTTGAAGATTAGGTTTTGCCAAAAAAAAGGTGGTGGGGTACAAAACACAGAAGACATGCAAATAATCCACAAATTGGGCATCTTGTTTTGGATCAACTCCTGTTTTTTTTTTGGCTTTATGATTCTTTATTTGGGTTATTGGGGGCCGATTGGGAAAACGGGGCCTGACGGGCAAAGGAAGGGCCCAAAAAAAGAGACCCTCAACGCAAAATTTTCTTTTCCCAACCCCCTCCCACTGTTTCAGAGGGTGGGGGGGGCTTTTAAACCCATCAGCGGGTTTAAAAGAACGGAAATGTATTTCAAAGTTTGTTTTACCAAAAATAAAATGAAAAAAGTAAATCTTTGGACAGAGGAAAAAATATCCCCCAAGGGCCAAAAGGGAAAATTTGGCTTTTATTTTTTGGGAAACAAAATTTTTTCCTTTAAATTCAAAAAGAATTCCCCTTCATTAGAATCGGGTTGCTCATTTCCCCAAATTTTCTCCCGAGAGGAGCTTGTTTATGTTTCTGAAAAAACCCTTTAAAATCTTTAGAGTCCTGTAGCTACTTTCAGTTTTCAAAATCCTGCATCATGTAAATTTTAAAGGTAAGCTTAAAAAAAAAAATAAGTGATAGGGCCCTTTATAATGTAGACTCGGCCACAGTTTTTAACCCGAAAAGGGGGGGCCTGAAGTGCCCGTTTAAGAAAAGGAACTATGAAATAGCATGGTGTTTCACCCTTTAAACCCTTAAGGACGCAGCCAGTTTTGCACCCAAAATAGGAGCCCCCTTTTTTAAAAAAGGGGCGTGTTCCCTTTTTGTTTTGGAAAAACTTTTTTTAAAAACTTTTTAAAATCCCCTGTGATTCAGAAAATTTTTTTTCCGGGACCCCATTGTGCTTTAAGTTAGTACTAAATTTTGGTCCAAAAGGTCCTTGTTTATTTGTAAAAATTATGAAAATGTGGAACAATTTGTCAAAATTTTCAAATCCCAAAAAAAAAAATTTGCATGTAAAGACATATCCTACAAAATTTTTTTTTAAATTTGCATCTAAACCCTAAAGTTACTGTAAGTTGACATTTTTGTTTTTTTTACATTGGGAGACTTACATATTTAGTAGCAATTTTTCACATTTTTAAGACAATTTGCAACAGATTATTTTTTAGAGATCAGTCAGCTCTGACGTGGCTTTGACGGGCCTGTATGTTAGATACTCCCATAAATGACTCCATCAAAAAAAAGCAGAACCTTAGGCAATTTTCAACGGCTTTTTCCCGACGTAATTGCGGGGACTGTTTTCGCCCCGCAATTACCCCGGGGGGCCTTTGCAGGGGGGCAGGGGGGGGGACCGCAGTCGCCGGCCCCATGACACTAAATTATTCACGGCGCGTACATCCCGTAAAAAATGTGGATGCCTTTTTCCCCCGCTCGGGGATTCGGGGGGGGGGGGAGGAGATGGAATCCATAGTTCACTATGAAAATTTTGGTTACCGTAATGATCGAGGGGATTTCAGCCGTCTGCAGCGCAAATGGCACGCAGTGGGCTGAAATCAGCCCCCAATAAGCCGTGTGAACGGCCTTAATTTCCCCAAAACGTTTTTGGAAGTTTTAACCATTTTGGAGTTTCAGAGAAATGAAAGCAAAGTGTAGGTGAAATTTCAAAATGTAACTTTTTTTTCTACAGATTTTCAACTTTTATCCATTATTTACTGGAACACAGTAGACTATAACAGGGAAACATAACTCAATATCGATTTCCATGCTACTGCTGTTTTTAGAGAAATCCCATATGGGACCCTAGTTCGCCATTTGACTCAACCACAAGCCCCAGGTTAGGCACCTACTGGATTTTGGGGCCTCGTTTTCATAAGAGTATTTTTTAGGAAACCTACAGGTTGTGGACCCCTAAGGGTAAAATTTAAAAACTTCCCCAAAAAAAACATAATTTGGGGGAATATATCCTGGTATGTGGTCTTGACCCCCCCGGTGTTTTACAATTTTTTTTCTTAACATTAGGCTGTGAAAATGAAAAAAAAAATTTTTTCCCCAAAAATTTTGCAGTTTTTAGCTGAAAAAAGTTTTATTTTTAAAGGAATAGGGGGTAAACTACGGGGTTTGAGTTTGCACGGGCCCCCCTTAGGGGGGCCCGGGGCAGCTGCACTGATCCCTACCCCCGTAATTTTCCCCCTCCTGGGCCCGCGGCAGTGAAAATTAACAGTTATGGGCGGGCGGGGAGCTGCGGGGCCCGGGGATACTCCCTTGAAGCCCGGGCCCCCGGCCGAGCGTTCAGAGGGGAGCGTGCTGGTAAGTTGAGAGGAGGCCGACGCTCCGCTCGTTACTTCCCCTGCCCGGCCCTCTTGGTTAGTGGGCGGGGCGCGGGAGTCACATCACGCGCCCCCCCGCTGAGGCAGGGCGCAGGGAAAGCGCAGGGGGGGGGGCAGCGGCGGGGATGGGGGACGTTGGGCGAGGTGAGTAAATTGTTCTTATTTTTTTACCCCATTGCCGCCCATAGCGCCCCTATGCCCCGCCCTTTGCCCCCATCTGCCTGCCCATAGCCCCCCATATGCCTGCCTTAGCCCCCCCTATGCCTGCCTATAGCCCCCATATGCCCCCTATACCCCCCCCCTAGCCTCCTATCCCCCCCATAGCCTACTATACCCCTATGCTCCTATAGCCCCCCCCTTGCCGCTATGCCCCCCCATATGCCTGCCTTTTTGCCCCCCTTGCCTCCTATACCCCCCAATGCCCCCTATACCCCCATATGCCTGCTTTAGCCCCCATATGCCTCCTAAGCCCCCTATGCCTCCTATTTAGGGCCCCCTTGCCTGCCTATAGCCCCCTAGCTGCCTATAGCCCCCCATTGTGCCCTTTGCCCCCCCTATGCCTGCCCATAAACCCCATAGGCCTGCCTATACAGCCCCCAAAATGCTTGCCTGCCTTACAGCCCCTTTGCCTGCCCTGCCATCAGCCCCTATTGGCCTGCCCGCCCTTTTTCAGCCCCCTATTGCCTGCCTGCTGCCCTTTCGCCCCCTATTTGCCCCGCCTGCCTATACAGCCCCTATCCCCGCTGCCTGCCTATAAGCCCCCATTGCCCGCCTGCTATACAGCCCCCTATTGGCCCCTGCCTGTACAGCCCCCATTGCCCTTAAACCCCATATGCCGGCCGTTTACCCCCACAACTGCCGTATACCCCCAAGCTGCCGGTTTACTTTTGGGGCCCCCTTTGCTACCCAAACCCTACCCCATTGGCCCCCATGCCCACCCAAACCCTGTTACCCGTATGGTCCCTAAGCTTCCCAAACCCTGCCCGCCTATTGGGCACTCTATTGGCTACCTAAACCTTGCCTTTTGGGGCCCCCTTTTTTCCTATCTAAGCCCGCTGCCTAAAGGACCTATAGCCGGGGGGGGGGGAGGGGTGGAAAAGTAGGGTTTTAAGATTTTGTGTCTAAATCTGCAGGCAAGTGGGCGGGGGATGTCATCTGTGGCGGACTGGGGCGGATGCAGAAACAAAAGAGAAAGTCAACGCCCGGTAGGAAACGTCACTGTGAGCACAAAGTAACTGCACTGTAAAACACTTTTTGTTGCCAGGCTGTGGGACACTGCTGTCTACCAATATTGGGCACTGTAGGGGTAATTTTCGTCTGCAAGCCTGGACATGGATTAACCCCACTATATTGTCACTGTTTGGGGAGGTAATTTTTACGTCTGCAGAGCCTGTGTACATTGGTGTTTTACCACTTATGGTCATTTTTATGTGGGGTTTATACAGTTGCAGACCCGGTACATTTGGGTCTACCACTTATGGTCACTTATGGTGGTTATATACAGTCTGCAGAGCCCGTGTTTCACTAGTATATACCCCTTTAGGTCACTATATTTTATATATTTTATTATTAGACAAGTAGGGTTATTATTCCGTCACTTGTGGTGGTAATTTGGGTGTGTTTGGTGGTTTAAACAGGTCCTTATGAAAAAAAAGGTTTATGGTAAATGTTTTGGTTTTTTGGTATAGGGTTTGATTGGTACAGTATGTGGTGTATGTTGGTGAGGTATTTGCCCCTTGATTTTCTACTTTTTCTAAAGATGTCCTGGTAATGGTCGTGGTCAGGGGGAGGGGGGGGGGGGCATAAAAAAGTTTGAAGGGGGCCCGGGCTTCTCTAGTTACGCCCTGAAAGGGAAAACCCTAGAAAAAAAAAGAAACAAAAATTTATTATGCAATTTTTTCAGCAATACCTATTTGTGGGTGTAACTGCTGTTTGGGTGCATGGCGAATGCATTTGGTTTTGGAGCGCAGTTTTTGGTGGGTCCCATGTCTTTTTGCAAACCCCCCCAAAAGTCCAATTTTCCAGAAGTTACCCTATTTTGGAATCAAATCTCCGCAGGGAACTTATCTAGGGGTATATTGTGCATTTATAGTTCACAGGTGTTTCACAGCACTGGGCCGTGAATATGGGAAAAAAAACAAACAGCGATTACGCCATTGTTTTTCGGGTTTTATTTTTACAGTGTTCACTCATGTGGAATAAATGACAAGACAACTTTACCATGCGGTTTACCAACTTATTTTCATTTTTCTGTATACATGCTTGTTTTTTGAGGAATGAATAGAGGTTTTCATTGGTGCCATTATGGGATTCATATAACAAGCACTTTTTATCAAGGTTTTTGGGAGTTAGGATGAACAAAAAAAAAAGCAATGTGTGGTGTTTTTTAATTTTTTTTTACAGGCTTACCCTGAAAATTGTAGTTTTACTCTGTGGGTTGGTACAATTACAATGATACCCAATTTTTTTTTTTTTTTTTTTTTTTTTTTTTTTTTTGCAGCTCTTTGAAAAAAAAAAAAGTGTTTTTATTGTGTTAATCAATATTTATTCTTTGCTATCTTCTGATGGCCATAACAATTTTTTTTTGAGAGATGAACTGATGTTTTCATTGCTATCATTTACGGGTTTATATGATTTTTGGATTGCTTTTTATTCCATTTTATTGTGCAGCAGGATGAACCAAGATTGCAATTCTGTCATTTTTTTTTTTTTTTTTGTAACACCGTTCATTGTGGGGGTTAAATAACATGACAGATTTATAGGTTAGGTTTATTACGCGCGTGGCAATACCAAATATGTTTTTTTTTTTGTGTCTTACTTTTTTTTTAACTTTATTTACACTTGTCCTTATAGGGCACTTGACTTCAGTGATCTATAGATCGCTGTTACAACACATACATCTGTACATCTGCCTTTGTTAGGCTATCAGATGGTCAGGAAAGCCATCGGCACCAACACTTGCGCAGCCGGGGGGGTGATGGCGACTGAGGATGCCCCCTCCCTATGTCTCTCTCTTCGCTTCCGCGGTCGTGATTAACTGTGGCAACTAAGGTTTTAATTGGCTACAAGCGAAGCCAGCTCCGTTCTTAGCCGACAGCACATGAAGTCAGCTGTAATATACAGTGACTTCATGTGCTGATCATGTGGGCTCCGTTCATGAGCCCGCACAATGTCCTGGCATTCTGTTTCTCCAGCATCTTGCACAGAAGCCTACAGAACACAGTCAACATTAACCTTTTCAGTAATTTGTTCTATTGTAAATCTTCTATGGTATTAGATTAGACAGGCTATTCTGTACCCCGGTCATACATCAATAAACCTTTGCTACTGACGATTCAGTCATAGATTGTCCTTTTTAGCAGCTACTAATCAGGAATAACTCACAAGACATGACATATTGGAGATGCTCTGAACTACTCAATAACAATTTGACCCTAGTTAAAGTTGCTCAGATCCTTGCCTATTTTTGCTGTAAATGGTGTTGACATCAACTTCAAGAATGGACCATTTACATAAATAAAATGCAAAAATGACATATTTCAAAAGATAGAATATATTCGGCTATAATGCCTAATATATTCTTTCTTTTGAAAGAAGTCATTTTTACATGATAATCAATGTAATTCACTGAAAATCAACTATTGAAAATTAATCATTGCTTTTAAATTGTGGTTTAAACAAATAATAAAAAAAATTAAACTAGTCTGGACAAAATTATGGTACTCCTAGAAAAGATTAAAAATAAATATGCTGGTATATCTTATATTTGTTGTTTGTTTACATGCAAAAATTTGTAATAAAAATTTCAGTTGAAAAAATAAAATAAAAGTAGGTACTGTGTTGTTTGGTATCATGGTGTGTACGACACCGAACATGGACCAAAGGAAGCTAAGGTTTTCTCAGGAGATAAGAAAGAAAATTAAGACAAACATGTTAACTAAAGGTTATAAATGGGAGATAGTAGGTACTGTGCTGTTTGGTATCATGGTGTGTACGACACCGAACATGGACCAAAGGAAGCTAAGGTTTTCTCAGGAGATAAGAAAGAAAATTATAGACAAACATGTTAAAGCTAAAGGTTATAAATAGAGATACTGTAGGTACTGTGCTGTTTGGTATCATGGTGTGTACGACACCGAACATGGACCAAAGGAAGCTAAGGTTTTCTCAGGAGATAAGAAAGAAAATTATAGACAAACATGTTAAAGCTAAAGGTTATAAATAGAGATGGGCGAATTTCTCACAAATTCGGTTCGCCGACTTCGCCAAATTTTCTGACAAAATCCGTTTAGGTCCGAATTACTTTGGGACGAATTGCGTTAAAAAACAGCTATTTCCTGGCTGCACAGAGCCTGTAGGGTGCTGTAGAACATTGTGCCATGCTTAAATATGCAGAGGGAACTTGGTTTGGTCTTCTACAATGCTGTGTTTTGGGTATGACACGCACATGACTGTTTGCCGCTATTAGAATCGCTTCACTCTAAAATTCCCTGGGCACTTACGGGGGCAAAATTGACCAAAAAACTGAAGCGGGAATGCAGCATGATCAAGTCATGGCAGCGCCAGCTGAAAAAAAACAAGCTGAGGGCCAAGTTCCTACCATAGCGTCAAAGAACATAGAAGTAGGTTACCGGAGCTGCCACAGATCGCAGCACAGTAAGGGGACGTCACAGCAGGAGTAACCCTGCGAGGCCACAGCATCCGGTGTCATCTACCAGCCATGTGTTGACCCCACACTAGGTCATACACTTTCTCCCAGATGACATCTGACAACCCAGCCAAGAGTTGGTGGGTCCACACAACCCCTGGGTTGGCATGGCCCAGGAGAAAGGTGAGGGGCTCTCACCTGTCCTCAACCCACCTCTGTCCTGTTCGCTTCCTACAGCGAGAGAACTACTATGTGCTGTGGCCTCTGCGCTACTATACAGTGAGGACAAAATATTTCAGGACAGTGGGCAGCAAAGAGGTGGAGAAGACATCTGCTGCTTCTTGCAGAGGCAGGCAAATAGTGATGAGGATAGTTGCAATGGGGGGTTATGTGGTGAGTGGTCAGGCTTTGTACAGCGACACCGTTGAGGTGGACGGCAGTGACAGGCAAACACTAATCAATTTAGCCGATCGCACTTGGGAGCCGGGTGAAGCAAGCAAGGCTGGGAGAAGGTAAGGTGCCCTAGTTAAACAAGGCAAAAAGTTTTCCAAACGGAAAATTCAGCCCACTTCATTCCTCCTTGTACCCCCTCTTCTCCCTGGGATGAAGTGGTGCCCTACACGGTCGCCTACCCTCAACTACCCATTGTCCCGGCCCTGGAAGCATTCCGTTTTCTCTACATTAAGTTTTAGGAAACGGGAGGAGAAGGAGGCTTTGGACGACAGACAATCTGGGATCTTGGACAGTAGAGAGTTAATGTCTGGGCCGGAGATGTAAATTTAGGTGTCATCAGCATACTAGTGGTTTTGAAAGCCATGTAATGCTATGAGCTGACCCAGACCAACAGTGTACAAGGGTTTATTATTATCATTGGGAGAAGAGAGCAGCAGCTTGCGTGTCAGGCACTAGCGCAGCCCATAAGTCGGTAGTGTGGCCGGAAGTCAGCAGGGTGGCAGCAGTGCGAGTTTGGGAGCCAAACGGCCACGATTTAGACCACCCACTTTGCAGGTCCGAAAGTAGCGGCACAGGGGCCCCACCGGGTCAGCGGCTGGTAAAAGTCCAGTCTGTGCGGAGCTTTTGGTGGTAAAATCACCTACTCGGCGGTTTTGCCCGTTTTTTTGACGAGGGCACCAGAAGAGGGTTGAACATAACTATATGTAGAATCTTTGGGCAGAAAGTAAAGCCGTGACCAGGGACCTAACATTGGCAACATGGCCTGCATCAACATCATGCAGTTTTCAACATACGTGTTTCAGATGTGGTGGTCCATCCTGTCCCAAGAGCTGCCGCGCCCAGTGGCACGCCTCCCATTTCAGGCAGTCAAGGCTTCACCACCTCTGCCGAAGACAACTCCCTGTCTATTACATCATCTACCGGTCCAGATACTCCTGCTCCTCGGCACTCATGGTGCCAGCAGCCGTTCACCAAGATGATTGACAAGAGACAGCAGTATGTGTCTAGCCATCCCTAAGTGCAGAAGCTGACCGTGCTGCTGTCCAAGTTGGTGGTACTCCAGTCCCTCCCTTTTCAAGTGTTGGACTCTGCACCATTCAAAGAACTTGCCAGGAAACTTGGCATTCACTTCTGCCATTGTAACGACACGTGTAGTGGCTCCTCTGGACCGGCGAAAGCGGTGGTAGTGGCCACGCCAGGGAGCGGGGACTAAGTAGGGTCCCGGTTTTCACCAGAGCCCGCCGCAAGGCAGGATGGACTTTCTGCGGCGGGAGTCCTACCAGGTCGCTACCCCTGGCGCGACTAGCTTGCGGTGGCAGCCGAGGCGCAGCGAGGTACCGAATCGTAAGACGAAACTTGTAGTCAAAGGTAAAGCCAACAGGTCAGGGCAGGCGGCGGAGATTCGAGGTCAGGTACACGGGCAGACAGGAACTGATGAATAGGGGGAAATTAATGAACATGAATAAATATATTAACAGGGGGAAATTATTGAACAGGGGGAAATTGATGAACAGGAATAAATATATTAACAGGGGGAAATTTATGAACAGGGGGAAATTGATGAACAGGAATAAATATATTAACAAGGGGAAATTATTGAACAGAGAAAGGCCATTAACGATTTTTGATGATCCAAGTGGACAGGATGATCCTCCTGGGCGAACGAAGTCACACATGGGAGGAAATGCTCAACAGGTTGTTCAAGTCTTACACCCATCTGCAAGACATTCTAAAAAGGGCCAGGAAACTTTGTATGCACTTCAGCTGTTCTTAAACCACCAAGCACACCCTCCTTAAGCTGTAGCGGCAGTCAGGCCTCCCCAACATAGGCTGATAGGTGACATTTCCAAACGGTGGAATTCCAGCCTCCATATGCTGGAACGACTCTATGAACAGAGAAAGGCTATTAATCAGTCGTCTTCTTAGATGTTGTTATTTCAATTGAAAATGAGAGTATAATCACTAGGGGTTACCGTAAACCAACGGCGGTAAATGCCCTTTTACATTCCGATAGTTTTCACCCAGAACATGTCAAACGTTCATTACCATATGGACAGTTCTTGAGACTGAGAAGAAACAATAGTGAATATCATGATTTTTTGGAGCAAGCCATTGAACTATCAGAGAGATTAAAAGAAAGAGGATATGGTGAAGATCTAATATCTAGTGCACTTACCAGGGTGATCAATCAAGATAGGCATGAGATTGTGTTCAAGAGAAAAGCGAGACAAAAAAATGAAAGATCCATATTTTCTTTTGAATATAGCAATATGTCTGATGTAATTAGGAATGTAGTAAGAAAGAACTGGCATATCCTGGCCAATGATATTGATTTACAACCCAAAACCAATGAACCACCGATTATAACATTCCGTAGGTGTCATAGCATTAGGGATGAGTTAGTACATGGTAGAATGAGGAGGAATAGAGAGAGTAATTGGTTGGCAGGATTTAGTCCACAAGGGAACCATAAATGTGGTACATGTTCATTCTGTGACAAAATGGTGACAGGCAAGACAGTTAGACTGGGCGGTATTACACATGAAGTTAAAGATTTAATAACATGTCGCACCAAATTCGTAGTCTATGTGATGTGGTGCACTTGTGGCTATTTCTATATAGGAAAAACAATCCGTCCGTTGTTTGTGAGAATCAGGGAACATCTCTACTCATTAAGAACACAAAAAGGAGCTCCTAGATTTTTGGCACATATGGGTGAAGCTCACAATAATAATCCTTCTGTAATTTCCTTTGCAGGCATACAGAGAATAATTTATTCAGGTGGAGTTAATAGACATGTGAAACTACTGCAATGTGAGGCGCAGTGGATACTGCGCACGGAAGCATTGGGGGTTCTGGGCCTGAATGACAGAAACGATCTGTCCTCCTTCCTATAAAATGTTATTATATGTGTTGCAATTGTATGCCAATTTACACCGTGTTGTTGTTTTTACTTTGTATCCGGTTGTATCCGGTAAGGAGGTGGTTATAAGACACGCTGTCGTCACTTCCGGGTAAGCCTTGACAAAGCGCTGTATAGCGCGAAACGGTCGTCGGCGTTCTTGTTACCATCCATCCGAGATTTTATGCTGTTTGTATTGGAATAAAGAAGCTACAAGTTACTGGCGAGTGCCGCCTACATCTTCTCTTCTTGTGGACTTGCGACTTCTCCTTTTTTGGCTGAGCACCACCACACTAATCAAGGAGTTATACGGAGCGTCCGTACTGCAGTATAAGACAAGGGGAATGCATGCCGTATCATAACCCCCTGGTGCTGGTCCCACATTTCTACTGTATCCTATTAATGGTTTATTGATGATCCAAGCAGACAGGAGTATACCCCTGTGTAATTTTAATGTCGGCCAGTGGCAGCTCATGCGTGACACCTGCCGTTTGCTCAGGCCCTTTCATGCGGACATGCGTTGTCAGTCGCCAGGACTACGGGATGAATGACGTCATTCCACTGCTTCATGTTGACACGGACAGCGGTAGTGGATACACTGGACCACCGCAAGCGATGGCAATAGCCACGCCAGGGAGCGGGGTCTAAGTGGGTCCCGGTTTTCTCCAGAGCCCGCCGCAAAGTGGGATGGACTTGCTGCGGCGGGAGTGTACCAGGTCGCTACCCCTGACATGACTTGCTTGTGGTTGCAGCCGAGGTGTAGCATGGTACTAAATCGTAAGACAAACTCGAGTCAGGGATAGGCGGTAAGGTCAGGACAGTAAGCAATGGTTCGTGGTCAAGGGACGAAGGCAAGAGGTACGGTACACGGATATGAGAGACGAGACTGAAGGAAACTCTCTATAGGCTCTAAAAATTAATATTAGTATTATTTATTTTATAGTCTTGGAGGCAGTTGTTTGAGGAGCCTTTTCCATTACAAATGCAGCTAAAGAATTTCCACAGCTTTCAAAATCTGGACAGCTGGATAATAGTTCAGTAAACTTTTCCTTTATTACCTGTGTTAACTGTTCATGAACAAATGAACGTTTATCAACTTGCTTTCTTAAACCACTTGAAATCTGTGTGGATGTAATTTGTTCCACCGGTAACAGGGGAGGGCCTATAGAAGGACTTGTATTTTTAGTTTCTGTAAGTTGGACATACAATTCACATTCTTCATACTGAAGAAGTTCATCCAAAGCCAGTTTTGCAGCATCTGCTTTTGCTTCTTTTTTGTTCAGTCCCATTCCAGTTTTGTACTGAATTCAATCAACAATGGCACAGAAGGCAAAATAAGCACCTAAAACATTCCCTGTAGTTATGGTCTCCTACAGTTCAAGTTCCATAGGTGCATTTTAAAAAACTGTTGTAACGAAGAAAATGGATTCAAACCCACCACGTATATACTGCATGAGTGTTTGATCGTCACTGCTGTCCTCCTCAACGGTCTTGGTATGCAGAGGCTGACCGCTCGCCAAAAAACCTCCCATGCCACTCTCCACATCAATACTGCAAGAAGCAGGGGATGTCGGCTCCACCTCTTCGTTGCCAAGTAGCTGTTGACTGTCCTCAAATTGTTCAGCCTCGCTGTATAGTGGCACGGAGCCCAGACCACATACTAGTTTTCTGGCTGAGTGACCCGAATGGGACAGAGGCGGGTTGAGGACAGGTGAGGGCCGCTGACTTGTTCCCGGGCCATGCCAACTAAGAGTTGTATCTGACCAACCCACCGCTAGGGTTGTCAGATGTCATCTGGGATGAAATTGATGACCTACTCAACCAATCAATCAACACACGGCCGCTACATGACACCGGCAGTTCTGGCCTCACCGAGTCACCGCTGCTGCGACGTCCCCTTACTGTGCTGTGACCTGTGCCTGCTCCAGGAATGTTTGTGCCACTGCCACTCGCATGTGAAGAGCCTGCCACCTCTCTGTCTGACATACTGTTTGTTCTAAAATGTACAGACTCTGTTTAATGAAGATATCTGTATATGATAAATAC
Organism: Phyllomedusa bahiana; assembly: GCA_025379985.1. Taxonomy (NCBI): domain Eukaryota; kingdom Metazoa; phylum Chordata; class Amphibia; order Anura; family Hylidae; genus Phyllomedusa; species Phyllomedusa bahiana. The sequence goes on from JAODAL010011391.1 coordinate 80,623, forward strand.
ACACCTTGTATTTGACTCCAAATGAACCCACTAACAAGCTTGGGTAACCCTTGGATATAAATTGCGCTCCACAGATGTCCAGAAAAAATTAACAGATATGTGGCATGTTAAAACACTGTGTATTTTACTGACTACAAAAGCAGAAACACGCTTAATTAACCTTTGGATATAAATTATGCTACAGGAATCACCAGGAAAAATTTCGTCTTTGGCGTTGAAAAACACAGTTTATTTTACTGACTACAATAGCACAAACACGCTTAATTAACCCTTGGATATAAATTGCACAAAAGAAATGAGCAGCCAAAAATTAACTGGTATGTAGCGTGTTAAAACGCCGTGTATTTTGCTGACTACAACAGCAGAAACACGCTTAAAGGAGTTGTCTCACTATAGGTTTTCCGCCTACCTCAGTGTATCTGGCACCATAGGATTTATTAATTCAGGGGCGTGGTTCTTGTCTGCCTCTTTTCCTCCCCCTTCCCCTCAGCACACAGACAGCTCTCCTCCTCTGACTGCAGTAACTTCTATACAGCTGGGGGAGGGCGAGGGGGTTTGCTGCCAGAGTTAACCCTGTGTGTGCCTGCCTAGGTCTGCTGCCGGCTGCTCACTGCTGGATCAGCTGCACTGTGCTGCTGCTGTGGCCAAGCTCTTGCTGCTCCTCTCCACAGAGTCAGGAGACAGCAGGGAGAGGGCTGATCTATGAGTGGCTATGGAGCCAGAGGTCTGTGAAGCTGTGTATGCTAATAGCAGAGCAGGGGGGGATGTAAAGGTTCCTATACCCCCTGCTTAGCATACAAATCTCCACGGACATCTTAAGCAACAACAAACAAACCCTGTTCTGTGCTGTCCTCCCATCAGAACAGACACAGGGCAGCTGTGAAGTGTGTTACTATAATCATGATGTGTCACTAATACAGCAGATCAGGGAGGGATATGAACCGTTCACATGCCCCCCTGATCTGTTCTATTAGTATAGTCAAAGCTTCACAGACATCAAGATTATAGTAACACACTTCACTGCTGTCACATCGTACTGACCACAGATCAGCCTCACCTCTGCTCTCCTCAATCTGTGTAGAGAGCAGGAGGGAGCAGGCAACACAGGGTTAATCCAGGCAGCACAGCTACACAGACACAGAAGCAGGAGTAGAGCCCTCCCTCTCCCTTCCTTACAGAAGCATCACAAGTGGCCTGTATTGAGAAGCTGATGATGTCACCAGCACTGGCAGCCAGTGAGAGAAAAATCAACAGGTCCCTGGCTATAGTGATTTCAGGAGCTGATGCACTCCTACTACCAGGGATAACTCAAAATCAGTAGGACATTTGTAATGAACATATATTGCAAAGCTGCTTGTTTTTTAAAGCTCTTTTAATTAAAACCCAATCATTGTAGCGAGACAATCCCTTTAATTAACCTTCGGATATAAATTATGCTAAAGGAAAAATTTCTTCTTTGGCGTTGAAAAACACCGTTTATTTTACTTGCTACAATAGCACAAACGCTTAATTAACCCTTGGATATAAATTTCGCAAAAGAAATGAGCTGCCAAAAATTAACTGGTATGTGGCGTGTTAAAACTACGTGTATTTAACTGCCTAAAAAAGCAGAAACACGCTTAATTAACCTTCGGATATAAATTATGCTACAGGAAAATTTTCTTCTTTGGCGTTGAAAAACACCGTTTATTTTACTGACTAAAATAGCACAAACGCTTAATTAACCCTTGGATATAAATTGCGCAAAAGAAATTAGCAGCCAAAAATTAACTGGTATGTGGCGTGTTAAAACGCCGTGTATTTTACGGACTTAAAAAGCAGAAACACGCTTAATTAACCTTCGGATATAAATTATGCTGTAGGAATCACCAGGAAAAATTTCTTCTTTGGCGTTGAAAAACACAGTTTCTTTTACTGACTTCAATAGCACAAACACGTTTAAATAACCCTTGTATATAAATTGCACAAAAGAAATGAGCAGCCAAAAATTAACTGGTATGTGGATTGTAAAAACGCTGTTTCTTTAACTGAATATAACAGCAAAAACAGGCTTAGACAACCCTTGGATATTCAATGTGCTCCAGAACTGACCAGATAGCATTAAAATGTATATGGAGCTGAATTGGATGCACACTGGACTTCAATTCCAATAACCCACAAAATCAAAATTAGAACGTAAGAGAAGCAGTCTCTGAGAAAAGCTGTGACACCCCCCAAAAATCGCTGTATAAAAGTTAGTTCTTTTGTGTGAGATCTCAGCTACTGCAGCAGCTACAACACAGCACAGAGAGAGGAATGTGAACTGCCAGCGTCGCGTCCGGACTTATATAGTGTGGTGACATCACAGAATCCTGCCGGTCTCTGATTGGCTTCATCTCTGCACATGTCATTTAGGTTGCTCCTTTCTTCCTTCCAGACTTCTTTGCCCCATGTAACGCCATGTGCTAGTGGCCATTTAATCAAAACACGCTTCATTCCTGCGAATCACTCCAAACTTCGACTTCGTTCAGAATCGAAGTTTTCCTGAAATTCTAAATGAATTCCACTTTGTTAGAATCGATTCGCCCATCTCTAGTTATAAACCTACAAACAGCTTTGTTCCTGTTATTACAGTTGCACATTTTATTCAAAAGTTTGTGATGATAGGCAATCTTCCTTGATGTGGCCGCTAAAAGGAATATTAATAATAAGTTGAAGAGACGGATAACACGAATAATAAGGAAAAAGCCCAGAACAACTTCTAAAAATGAAAAAGAGGTGAACTCCAAGGTCAGGGTACATTATTGTCAGATTTCACTATCTGTCACTGTCTCTACCAAAGTAGATTTGAAAGACAACTGAGAACAAAATCACTATTGAAAGCAAATCATAGAAAGTGAGACCAGAATTTGCTAAAATACATATTGACAAGTCACAAAGCTTCTGAGAGAATGTCCTTTGGACAGATGACACAAAACGGGAGCTTTTTGGCAAGTTACATTTAGGTTCATACATAGTTTATTTATGTTCACAGATGCAAAAATTAAGCATACAAAGAAAAGAACCTAGTACCTACTGGAAAATATGGAGGAGACTTGATTATATCTTGAATCTGTGCAGGGTATGATGAAATCTCAAGACTATCAAGACATTCTGGATTGAAATGTGCTGCCTAGTGTCAGAAAGCTTAGTCTCAGGTCATGGGTCCTCCAATAGGATAATCACCAAAAACACACAGCTAAAAATATCCAAGAACATTGGACTAATCTGAAGTGGCCTTCAACAGTTAGGTCAATATATATTTGGACACTGACACATTTTGTGTTTTGTACCTGTTTACTGAAACATATTCAAGTTATAGTTATATAATGGACGCGGACATGAAGTCCAGACTTTCAGCTTTCATTTGAGGGTATCCACAAATTGGATGAAGGTTTTGTTTAAAGTGTAGTACACCAATGCTATACTCTCCTTTTAACATGTGCTTTTAAGTGTCTTACATATTCTTAACAGGAATATATGCTTGCCATGTTTACTATGACATGTCTCCCTGTAAAAGAGGCTCCATCTGAGACCACCAAACCTAGAATGCTGTACTCTTGATGGTTTTAACAAAGTATATATATGTAAGCAGAAGTATATTTACATCTGTACATATTGCAAGACCTTACTTCCACTAAATCAATTCCTCGTGGATATAGGTGAAACATGGATATGTACTTGTTTGAATGACTCATGATTAGCTGTAAAAATTTTTGAGTCTTTTTTGACTCGTGTCATTGTTGCTTTTTACTTTGCATGTTGTATTGATTAAAATTCTAATAAATATTAATGTTGAAAAAAAAAAATTGGATGAAGGATTTAGGAGTTTCAGCTCCTTAACATGTGCCACCCCGTTTTTAAAAGGACCAAAAGTATCTGGACAAATTAAATAATTTAAAATAAAATGTTAATTTCTAACACTTGTTTGAAAACCCTTTATTGCCAATGACTGCCTGAAGTCTTGAACTCATGGATATCACAAACGCTGTGTTTCCTCCTTTTTAATGCTCTGCCAGGCCTTTACTGCAGTAGTTTTCAGCTGCTGTTTGCTTGTGGACCTGTCTGTCGGAAGTTTAGTCTTTAACAAGTGAAATGCATGCGCAATAGGGTTGAGATCAGGTGACTGACTTGGCCATTCAAGTATATTCCACTTCTTTACTTTAATATACTCCCGGGTTGCTTTGGCTTTATGTTTTGGGTCATTATCCATCTGTATTATGAAACGCCGACCAATCACTTTGGCTGCATTTGAGCACACAGCATGTCTCTGAATACTCTCCAGGATATAGACATATCAATATCCAAATCTACCATAAAGAGAATACTGCATGAAAGTAAATAAAGAGGGTTCACTGCACGGTGCAAACCACTCCTAAGCCTCAAGAATTCAAGAATAAACAGGCTAGATTTGACTTTGCTAAAAAAAAAAAAAATCTAAAAAAGCCAGCAGAGTTCTGGAAGAACATTCTTTGGACAGATGAAACCAAAGATGAACCTCTACCAGAATGATGGAAAGAAAAAATTATGACAAAGGCATGGTACAGCTCCTGATTTAAGCCTAGCTTCCCATACTGTTGAATGCTTTAAAACCCATGAGGCAAAAACCAATATGCTCTAAGGAAGATTTAATTTCTGGTCCCAGAGTTGCCATCAGACTGGATCTAGAATTTCATATGGCTACATACAAATTTATATTTTTTATTTTCAGGTAGTTATCTAAGCCGTTCTTGAAACTTGTAACTGTTCCTGCTGTGACCAGCTCCTCAGGCAAGATATTCCACAGATTTATAGTTCTCATAATGAAGAACACTTTAATCTTCTGGAGAATGTCCTCTTGTCTTTTGAGGGGGCATTACATGAAATATATCTTTTTCTCCATACTTTTGTAGGGACCATTTATATACTTATATAAATTAATCATGTCTCCCCAGAGCCGTCTTTTCTCATGACTAAATAAGTTAAATTCTTTTAACCTCTCCTCATAAACGAGATGCTCCATTCTCCTTATAAGTTTGGTTGCTCGTCTTTGCACTCTCTCTAGCTCTATTACATCCTCTCTATAAACCGAAGCCCAGAACTAATATTCCAAGTGAGGCCGCACCAATGCTTTATACACCGGTAATATTACATCCTTGTCCCATGAGTACATGCCTCTTGATACATGCCAATATCTTGCTTGCCTTAGAGGCAGCTGATTGACATTGCATACTGTTCTGTAGTCTATGATCTACAAGATTGCCCAGATCTTTCTCAACCAGCGATTCTCGCAGTTTTTCCCCCTAGGATATATGATGCCTGCAGATTATTAGTACAAAGAAGAAGAACTTTACATTTATCCACATTGAAACTTCTTTGCCAAGTGGATGCCCAAACACTCTGTATGTCCAGGTCTGCTTTGCATCTTCCATATACTGCACTACACTACAAAGCTTGGTGTTCTCTGCAAAAATAGAAACCGTGCTATTAATCCCCTCCACTATATCATTAATAAATATGTTGAATAAAAGTGCACTCAATACTGAGCCCTGGGGCACACCACTCATAACCAGGGAGCACTCAGAGCAGGCGTCATTTACCACCACTCTCCGTATACGATCCGATAGCCAGTTTTTACTCCAATTACACACTGTTACTTCTAACCCAATGGATTTTAATTTACCCAATAAAAGCTTATGAGGGACAGTGTCAAACGCCTTGGCAAAGTCTAAAAACACTATGTCCACAGGCACCCCGCTATCCAGACTTCTACTCACCTCTTCAAAAAAACAGATCAGGTTGACAGCTTCTGTCCTTAATAAAACCATGCTGGCAATCACTTAAAATGTTCTGTTCAGCCACATGTTCCTTTATATAATCCCTTATGAGCCCCTCAAACAGTTTTCTCACAACTGATGTTAAACTTAATGGTCTATAATTACCTGGAAAAGACTTGGAGCCTTTTTTGAAGATGGGAATTACATTTGCCTTGCAACAGTCTCCTAGAACTATACCAGTCACCAGAGAATCTCTAAATATAGTATAGAGGGGCACATCAAGCTGAACTCTTTAAGAACTCTTGGGTGTAAGCCATCTGGGCCTGGAGCCTTGTTTACATTAATTTTATTTAACTGGACTTGGACCATTTCTACACTCAGCCAATTTATTATATTAGTTGGATGATTAACAGTACTGGCACCACCTATCTCCGCACTGGGCCTACCCCCATCAGCTCTAGCACTGCACCTATTAGTAATGACACCACCTACATCTGCAGTGGGCCCACTCACATCAGCTACTTTCTCCTCATTTGTATATACAGAGCTGAAAAACCTATTTAGTAGCTCTGCCTTCTCCTGATCCCCAGTGATCAGCTCCCTATAACTGTTATTTAAGGGTCCTACATGCTCTGACTTTGGCTTTTTGGCATTTATACACTACCGTTCAAGAGTTTGGGTTCACTTAGAAATGTCCTTATTTTTGAAAGAAAATAAGTTTTTTTCAATAAAGCTAACATTAAATGAATCAGAAATACACTCTATACATTGTTAATGAGGTGAATGACTATACTAGCTGCAAACATCTGGCTGTTAATGCAATATCTACATAGGTGTATAGAGGCCCATTTCCATCAACCATCACTCCAGTGTTCTAATGGTACATTGTGTTTGCTAGCTATTGGATATTTTGAACACCCTTGAAAACCCTTGTGCAAGTATGTTAGCACAGCTGAAAACAGTTTTGCTGTTTAGAGAAGCTATAAAACTGACCTTACTTTGAGCTAGTTGAGAATCTGGAGCATTACATTTGTTGGTTCGATTAAAATCGCAAAATGGCCAAAAAAAGAGAACTTTCATGTGAAACTCGACAGTCTATTCTTGTGCTGAGAGATTCCATGCGAGAAATTGCCAAAAAACTGAAGATTTCCTAGACCGGTGTGTACTACTCACTTCAGTGGAGAGCACAAACAGACTCTAACCAGAGTAGAAAGAGAAGTGGGAGGTCCCAAAACGCCAGTGTCAAAGTCTACAGTGAAGATGCGACTCCGGGAAGCTGGCCTTCAGGGCAAAGTGGCAACGAAAAAGCCATATCTGAGACTGGCTAATAAAAGGAAAAGATTAATATGGGCTAAAGAACACAGACATTGGACAGAGGAAGATTGGAAAAAAGTGTTATGGACAGACGAATCAAAGTTTGAGATGTTTGGACCACACAGAAGAATATTTGTGAGACGCAGAACAACTGAAAAGATGCTGGGAAAAGTGCCTGACGCCATTTCAAGGGATGGTGGAGGTAATGTGATGGGCTGGGGGTTTCTTTGGTGCTGGTAAAGTGGGATATTGTACAAGGTAAAAGGGATTTTGAATAAAGAAGGCTATCACTCTCCATTTTTTCAACGCCATACCATACCCGTGGACAGCGCTTGATTGGAAGCCAATTTCATCCTGCAGCAGGACAACGACCCAAAGCACACCTCCAAATTATGCAAGAACTATTTAGGGAAGAAGCAGGCAGCTGGTATTCTATCTGTAATGGAGTGGCCAGCGCAGTCACCAGATCTCAACCCCATTGAGCTGTTGTGGGAGCAGCTTGACCGTATGTTACGCAAAAAATGCCCATCAAGCCAATCCAACTTGTGGGAGGGGCTTCTGGAAGTATGGGGGGAAATTTCTCCAGATTAGCTCATCAAATTAACAGCTAGAATGTCAAAGGTCTGCAATGCTGAATTGTTTGCAAGGTGAGATTCTTGACGAAAGCAAGGTTTGAAGTAGAAAATTATTATTTCAAATAAAAAACTTATTCAATTTTGTCAATTCTGGACTATATTTCTATTCATTTTGCAACTCATTTTATAAATAAAAGTGTGAGTTTTCAGTGAAAACACAAAATTGTCTGGGTGACCCCAAACTTTTGAACAGTAGTGAATGTTTAATTAATTTCTTGGGGTTTGTTTTGCTGTCCTTGGCCACCTGCCTTTTATTTTGTATTTTAGCTGACTTGATCACTTTTTTACAAATTTTATTACGCTCTTTGTAATTTTCAAAGGCTAATGCTGACCCCTCTGACATATTGCTTAAATGCCCTTTTTTATTATTTATAACCCTTTTAATAGAAGGTAGAAGCCATGTTAGATTTAGTTTTAATCGCCTATACTTGTTACCAATAGCAATACATTTTGCTATAGATTTCCCCAAAGTATATTTAAAGCTCTCCCATTTGGCTTCTATATCACTATTTAATGATAGCTGCTCCCAGTTTATGACCTGTACTGCGGCCCTCAACAAGGGGAAATTGGCCTTTTTAAAATTAATTGTTTTTGCCCTCCCGCTTTGTGTTTGTTTTTTCCAGTTTACACTAAAATTAATTATATCGTGGTTGCTGTTACCGAGATTTTCAGAAACAGTGACCGCTCCAACAAGTTCTGCTTTGTTATAAATTACCAGATCCAACAAAGCATCACTTCTAGTGGGATATTCCACAAACTGGCCCATAAAATTATCCTGTTAGGCCGTGTTCACACGGCTTACTCCCGACGGATTTTGCGCCATATTGGGAGCGGCACAAATCCGCCGTTGAATAAGGGCGGCGGGGCGGGCCGGAGCGCGGGGGGCCCCGCCCCCGGCCCCATAGACAATGCATTGTTACGGCGCGTACGCGCCGTAAATAATGTGCATGTCACTTTCTCCCCCCGCGGCGGATTCGCCGAGCGCGGAGGAGCGACGGATTCCACTGTTCTCAATGAGAGCAGTGGATTACCGTAATTGCTGCCGCGGATTGGCGCCGTACTGAAGCGCAAATCCGGCGCGCAGTACGGCGCCAATACGTGGCAGAATAAGCCGTGTGAACGAGGCCTAACAGGTTGAGGAACTTTCTCCCCTTTGCAGTTGAAGCAGAACCGTGGCCCCAGTCAATATTGGGGTAATTGAAATCACCCATTATTACCACTGTACCCGCCTATGCTGCCCGCTCCATTTGCTTATGAAGCTGATCTTCTATCTCCTCAGTCATGTTGGGGGGGTCTATAGATTACACCAAAAATATTTTTTTTCTGTGTTACCCTCCCTTGTAGTTCCACCAACAAGGTTTCCACACCTTCACCCGCTATTGCCTTTTTCCCATTTGCCTTCATATCATTCCTTACATGCAGACACACTCCTCCTCCCTTCCTGTTTGTCCTGACCTTCCTAAATAGAGTAAAACCTTGAAGGCTAACAGACCAATCATGTGAAGAGGTCAGCCATGTTTCAGCAACACCAACTACATCAATCTGTTGCCCTAGAACTAGCACCTCAAGCTTCCCCATTTTGCTTGCTAGACTGGCATTTGTGGATATATATATATATATTACAATCATTAGACGACAAGGGGTCATACATTACCCGTTCTGTAGACCGCATGGGATTATACATCACTCCTTCAGTAGACAGCATGGAATTATACATTACACCTTTAGTGGATGGCATGGGATCATTTATTACCCGTTCAGTAGATAGCATGGGATTAAACATTACCCTCTCAGATGACGGCCTGAGATTATACATCACTCCTTCAGTAGACAGCACGGGTTTATAGATTACACCTTTAGTAGATGGCACAGGATTATATATTACACATTCAGTAGATGGCATGAGATTACATGAGATACTGTGGGCACCTATATCTTCAATGCTGGTTTGCAACACATGGATCTCCTTATCATGGCAGTTCCTAGGCTAAATTTCACCCCCCCTCTCCGGTAACATATGGCGCCACTCTGCGACACATTGCCTACAGATCTACCAAAGCCAAAATATACAAAAAGATTTAACACAATCTGTTACATATAAAACTACTACATAATAGTCATACAGTTACCAAATAAAACTGCTACAAAAAACCAGAATCCCAAGACCACTCAGACCACATATCACCAGCACACAGTGACTGAATAATACCACCACACTAAGACCACATATCACAACCATATAGTGACTGGATAATACAAACTGACCATTGCTGAGTATAAACCATTATACTACAACCAATATTACCGGCGTACAGTACCATACAGTGGTGGATACCAGCTGAACACAGGCTCTTTCAGACATATAAATGATTACAGTAAAGTTATATCTAGTGACTCACAGAGACGTCTCTGAAGAGTTGTTTTTCTTTCTCTTCTTCTTCTTTTCCATCTGTCCCAGACCCATGGACGACTACTCCCGACTCTTCACTGTAAAATTTACAAAACAAACATCTTAAGAACTCCTCAATTTATCAGCACTTCTCTACCAATTCCTATCTTTTAAAACAAACTCCCCATCTATAGCACCTCATATGGTAGCCATGTAATATGCCCCCTTTTTGCCACGTAGTAGCCCCTATAGACAGGTAGTAGCCCCCTGTAGCCAGTTGATTTCCCCCCCTGTAGCCAGTGAATGCCCCTCCTGCAGCCAGTGATGCCCCTTCTGCAGCCAGTGATGCCCCCTGCAGCCAGTGATGCCCCCCCGTAGGCAGTACATGCCCCCTATAGCCAGTGATGCCCCCCATGGGAGCCAGTGATGCCCCCTGTAGCCAGTGATGCCCACCGTAGCCAGTGATGCCCCCCGTGAAGCCAGTAGATGCCCCCTGTAGCCAGTAATGCCCCCTCCTGTAGCCAGTAGATGCCCCTCCTTTAGCCAGTAGATGCCCCCCTGTAGCCATACAATGCCCCCCTGTAGCCAGTACATGCCCCCCTGTAGCCCCGTAATGCCCCCCTTTTAGCCAGTGATGCTCTCCCTGTAGCCAGTGATGCCCCCCGTAGCCAGTAGATGCCCCCCTTGTAGCCAGTGATGCCCCCTGTAGCCTGTAGATACCCCCCCCCCGTAACTAATTATAAAATAACAAAAGAGTACTCACCTCAGTCCGCGCGCCCCAGTCCGGAACTGCTGAGCGGTGAGAGCTGCCAGCCGAGGAGATCGAGCGTCACAGGGGGCGCGGTGAAAGCCGTGCGCCCCCTGCGACGCTGATACAGGGGAGGAGTCAAGACGGGAACGATCCGTCCCGCCTCCTCCCTGTGACAACAGCTGCTGCTGGCTATGCGCGACTGTTCAAAAAAAGCCGCGCCGCTCCTCCGGGTGGGCGGGGAGAGCGGTTGCGGCGTCCCCCTCGGGTGAGCGGAGCCCCAGGCGATAGCACGCCCCGCCCGCCCCAGGAACGGCCCTGCTCCTTATTCACTGGTCTATTCCCAATCCTACAGTCCACTTCTCCACCCACAGATTGAATCTGCCTCCTGTCTAACCTATCTACCCCTCTATCTTGTCCTCTCTCCTCATCCCTAGTTTAAATACTCCCGAACCCCTTCTGGAATTCTCTTCCCCACTAAAGCAGACCTCCTACCATTCAGGTGCAATTTATCTGTAGAAAACAGATTATACCCCAATGAAAATTCAGCCCAGTGCTCTAAGAATCCAAACCCTTCTGTCCTAAACCAAGACTTCATCCATGCATTTAACTCCCTGAGCTCCCGCTCTCTTTCCTGTGTAGCGCATGGCACAGGCAGGATTCCGAAGAACACAACCGTGAAGGTCCTTCCCTTCAGCTTAGAGCCTAGGGGCAACATGTATGAATTCGAATGCGTACTTTTTTTTTTTTTACTTGGCGCCGACACACCAGTTATCAATAGATCTAGAAGAGTGTAGAATACGACAGTATGAAGTATGGGCATAAAGTGTAATGCGCCAAACTTGGCGCATTAAGCTCTATGTAATGCGCCAAAAATCTGTCGTATTCTACACTCTCAGAATCTCATGCTCCGCGCATTGAAACATTCACTGGGCGACATTTATGAATTAGAATGCGTACTTTTTTTTTTTTTTTACCTGGCGCCGACACCACAGTTCTAACTAGATACAGAAGAGTGTAGAATATGACAGATTTTTGGCGCATTACACTCTATGCCCATACGAAGTTTGGCGCATTAAGCTCTATGTAATGCGCCAAAAATCTGTCGTATTCTACACTCTTCTATATCTATTTAGAACTGTGGTGTCGTCGCCAAGAAAAAAAAAAGTAGGCATTCGAATTCATACATGTCACTCTAGTTCTTTAAAATTATTCTTAAGGATCCTCCACCTACCGTACCATGTATTCTGTCATTGGTCCCAAGATAAACCATGGCAGCTGGGTCATTGCCAGCCATTCCCAGTGATTTATCCACCCGGTCCACCAAATGTTGAACCCTAGCACCAGGGAGACAGCAAACCATTCAGTTGAGGCAGTCCTGGCAATAAATTATTCTGTCTTCCTGATTATAGAATCCCCTATAACTACTGTCTTTTCCTACCTGCATTCTCATCCCCCGACTAGTAATGGGGTTGCTCTACCAGCTGCAAGGAAGAGCAGTGTCCACTAGGGCTGTCATTTCTGAGACTGATGCAACAGCATTATCACACAAATTGGCAATTTTGCTAGGAAGCTCAGGAGCAGAAGTGGCTGTCCTTTTTCGGGAACCCCTAGAACTCCCCATAACTTCATTAATCCAGCTACATGGCTTCTCTTGTTGATCTATTACCCCGCCCTCAACACTTAGCCCACTAACTGCTTGTTAAGTGAGAAGCAAACTCCTCATAATTGACAATCACCCTCAGTGTTACATGCTGCTCCTCCAGATGCGGACTTCTAAAGTAGCAACATGCTCACATCTGTCACAGCAGTATTCACCCTGGACCTTCTGCTCCAGTAGTGCATACAAATGGCAGACTGTACACTGTTAAAAGTTGCCAGTCATTCTGCCCATTATCTGGTTACACAGCAATGAAAATTACTAATTTTTCACTCCTGTTTTTAACTCCAGTTTTTTTTGTTTTTGGTTTTTTTTTTTAACTCCCACTTCGTTTATCCACTCACTGAAGCAAGCTCAGGGAGCAGGCTCTGAAGAGCCCTGCAATTAAATCGATATAATCTGACACCAGTTAAACCTTCCCCAATCAGGTGCACAGCAGGTCCTGGCAGGTACACTGCCAACGACAGAAGAAAAAAAATGGTCTTTAAAATGTGTCAGTAGTACTAACACAAGCTGCAATAGAAAAGAACCGTGATACAATCTACATGTAGCCACTCACCCAAGCCTCTGTTTTTTAACTCCCACTCCGTTTATCCACTCAGTGAAGAAAGCTCAGGGATCATCATCGTAAAAACCAGAGTCGTTTTTTTTTTTTTTTTTTTTCACATGGTGCCTTGGACGGGTCCTAGGTTTTATTGTAGTGACACCGAAAAGCGCCAGAGAATTCGAGGGAAATTTAGAATCAACCCAGGAGTTTATTAAAGAAAAGGAGAAATTTGGAATGGCCCAAATCATCACCTGATCCAACCAATTAAGCCTGCATTCATTTTTTAAAAAATAAAAAATTTAGACAAGAAAGGGCCCAAAAAACAAAAGCAAAATGAAAACCGCGGGTAAAAGGCCTTGCAAGCATTAAAATGGGGGGAAAAAAAAAGCCCGGTGTGTCCAAGTTTAAAAATTCAGGCAGCCATTTCCAACAGAGGGGTTTTCAACCAAGTATTAGAAATTAACATTTTATTTACAATTATTTAATTTTTTCCTGGGGACATGTTAAGGACTGAAAAATCCCCAAACCTTCATCCAATTTTTAAAGTGGATACCCCAAATTAAAGTGAAAGTTGGACTTCATGTCACGTCCTTATAAACAAAAACTTGAATATTTTCATTAAACAGGTACAAAAAACAACATGGTGAAAGTATCTAATATATAGGGGACCAACGATGTGCCCTGATCTAAATCCGTTGAACACTTGGAAGGAGTAAGCATGCAGTATGGAAAGGGCCCCCCTTCTACGGAGAAAACGGAACAGTTTGCTCATGGGGAGGGGGCCAAAAAACCTGGGGGCATGTGAGAGTTCCTTTTAAAATTTACAAAAATTTGTTTTTTTGCAGTGATTCCGGGAAAAGGGTTTGGCAACAAAATAGAAATTTAAGGTACCACATTTTTTTTTTTCCAGGCCAGCAGCTAACATTTGTTTTAAAAGCAAAGTCTGATTTTTATTAGTTGTTTGTTTATTTAACCCCTTACTGCCACAGACAGTTTCAATCTCCCTGTCAGAGCCCCATTTTTGAAATCTGACATCTATCACTTGATGTGGGAATAACTTTTTGATACTTTGAGTGTGTTTTCTCATGACACATTGTGCTTTAAGTTGTAAAAATTTTGGGGTCCATACAATCCTTGTTTATTTGTGAAAAATATCAAAATGTCGTGAAAATTTTGAAACATTTGCCATTTTAAAAAGTTCAAAAATTTCTGCATTCAAGACTGTAATTGCACATACAATAGTTTAAAACAAGCATCTACCACATGTTTACTGCAGGTTGGCATTTTTGAAATGTCTTTTTTTTTTACGCATTGGGGGGCTGGAAATTTTTACTAGTAATTTTTCACATTTTCAAGAAAATTTGCAACAATGATTTTTTTTATGGACCAGACCAGTTCTAACTTGGTTTTGAGGAGCCTGCAGGTTAGATACCCCCATAAATTACACCCCTTAGAGTTTTCAAAACAGTGTTTAGGAAGTTGTTAACCCATTGTGTGTTTTACAGAAATTAAAGCAAAGTGGAGGTGATATATCAAAATTTCACTTTTTTCCCCTGATTTTCAATATTTATAAACTATTTACTGGAACATGGTAGTTATAAGGGGGGGAAAAAAAAGCAACTCAAAAATTTCCCCAATTCTGCGTTTTTAGAATATCCCTTAGTAGTCCTAGTGTGCTTTTGGGCTACGGCTATCTTAGAATAAGGGGAGCAACCTAAGTATTTGGGGTCTATTTCATTAAGTTTTTTTCTTTGGGCTATTAGAGGTTTGCGAACATCTTAAAGCGCTAAAACTTAATAAACAATCCTAAAAAGACCACAGGAAATTACACCCCTTTAGAAGTATATCCAGGGGTGTAGTGAGTATATCGAATCCACAGTTTTTTTTTAGCATTTGGCTGTGAAAATGAAAATTTAGTTTTTTACAACAATCTGTAATTTTAGCTGAAAACGTTTATTTTTTTTACAATGAATATAAAAGCATCCAAAAATTTGGTATACAATTTCTTCCAAGTTTGGCAATAGCCTATATGTGGGTATTAACTACTGTTTTGGCACATGGCAGGGTGTACAAGGAGGAAGCGTTATTTGGCTTTTGGGACACAGATTTTGGCGTGTGGTGCCGTGTAACATTTGCAAAGACCCCAAAGTACCAAAACGGAAAACGTTCCCAAAAAAAACCTCTTTTGGATTAACCCCCCCCAGGGTTCATCTAGGTGAGTATTGTGCATTTTGGGCGCACAGGTGTTCCATAGAATTTTTAGCATTGGGCCAAGGAAATGGGAAGGGGGAGAAGGCGACGACTCCATGACAAATTATCCTTTTAAGGAGCTACTAATCATGGAACCAAAAAACCTACAAAACCGCCTTTGGGGATGCCAGAACTACTCATTAGAGATGGGCGAATTCTCAAAAATTTATTTTGGTCCTTTTCCCCAATTTTTCCCACAAAATTTTGTTTCTTTTGAATTACTTCGGGGACGAACGCTTTAAAAAAACGCTATTTTCCCGGCTGCACGAGCCTGCAGGGGCGTAAACTTTGTCCATCTTTTTAAATATGCAGAGGGGCTTGGTTTGGTCTTCATACAATTTGTGTTTTTAGAAAAACAGCAGTGACTGCCGCCCTCTTAGAACGCTTCACTATAAAAAACCCTGGGCACTTAGAGGGCAAAACACCGAAAAAAAATCAAGCGGGAAGTAGCCTGATAAAACATGCCAGCGAAACTGGGAAAAAAAAAAGGAGATTCAGGGGCAACATTTGACGAGTGTGGGGGTGACCGGCAGCCACACAGCATGAGGTCAGGCATGGACAATGACATTCGGGGGGGGAAAACACGAGGAACCACAGTTGGGACAAGACAGGCGGAGGAGGCCGGGAGCAGTATTAGGTCAGGCGTGGCACAATACATTTGAGGTGGGGAAAACGGGGGAAGCCACAAATGGGCCCAAACACCAGTGTGGAGGTCACGACACACAGCATAATCCCGGGATGGCCAAAACATTCGGGACGGCAAAAAAAGTATTTGGCCCCAGGGGCACAAAGAACAGTGGGAGGACGAAAGCAGCAGCTGAGATCAGGGAGTGGGGACAATGGACATTCTGGAGGCGGCTAAACAGTATTAGGCCTCAGAGTTGCACATTGATTTACAGAGGTGGACCGGTCACGGCGGACAGCAGTATGATATCAGCAGTGGCATAATGACTTATGAAGGCGGATCTAAACAGTATTAGGCTACAGGTGGCACAATCACACTGTGTGGAGGTACGGCGTAGAGAAGTATGAGATCAGGCAGGTGGCACAATGGCATTCTGGAGGCGCAAAACAGTATTAGGCAACAGAGTGGCACAATCAACACATGTGTGTAGGTCACGGCGGCAAGCAGTATGAGGTCAGGCAGTGGCACCAATGACATTCATGGAGGCGGTAAAACCGTATTAGGCCACCCCCCCCCAGATTGGCACAAATGATACAGTGTGGAGGTCACGACAGCAGCAGCATGAGATCAGGCAGTGGCACAATTGACATTCTGGAGGGGGCTTAAACAGTATTAGGCCACAGAGTGGCACAATGATACAGTATGGAGGTCACGAACGCAGCCAGCATGAGATCATGGCAAGTGGCACCACAATGACATTCGGGAGGAGGGCCACCAAAACTGTTTAGGCCACAGAGTGGCACAATCACACTCTGTGTGGAGTCACGACCTGCAGCAGCATGTTATCAGGCTGTGGCACAATGACATTCTGGAGGTGGCAAAACAGGAGGAAGCCCACAGAGTGGCCAATGACAGAGCGGAGGGTCAGGCCGCCAGCTGCATGAGGTCAGACAGTGGCACAATGGACCACAGTGTGGGATGTCAGGCAACAGCAACAGCTGCAGCAGCAGCAATGAGGTCAGTGTAGCACAATGACAGGTGTGTGTGTGGTTGGGTGGCAATACCAGTCCTGGTAAAGATGGTTGGTATGTGGTAGATGGAGAAACTGTCAGCGATGTTGGCATTAGTCGGGTGGCGGCATCCAGATTAGTGGCTGAGGCAGGTAGTTCTCCTTGGAGGTAACGTGGCCCACGCCCGCACTGAACACCGCTCTGATGCCACACTACTGGCGAGCAGGAACAGCTTTCCACTGCAAAACTGTGGCTAGTTGCGGCAACCACATCCAGTTTGGACTGCCCAGTATTCGCGAGCATCTTCTAACTGATAGGTGGCAGAGTGCTGTCAAGTACGGGCCACAACTGTTGGTTCAGGGACTGCTCCTGGTCACTGCTGCTGATGCTGTTGGCGACACTGCCATCCTCACTGGCGGCGTGAAGGAAGTGCTCCATACAGTGACTCCAGACTTAGGTTACTATGATGGAGCTGGTACTGCTCCTACCCCCCCACCTTCCACAGCCAGACAGCGGCGAGATAGTACGTGTGACTGCGCTGAGGAAACACCCCCCGGTCAGACCTGTCAGTGGAGGGTACGATGCCAAACATAGGCAGCGGCCAACTGAATTACCGCGGGGATTTCATATAGTATTTGAGGTTGTAATCCCTATCAAAGCTGGGAAAAAAGGCTCCCATTTTGGTGACCGGTAGCGGGGGTCCAATAGGGGCGGGAGAGAGAAAGAAGTACTCCCTCTGCCGGATGCTGGACTATTCGGCTGTCACTAGGCCAGGCAAATAAGCCATGCTGCGGGGCCATCTGCAACAAGTACTCCGAGGGCCGGGGCTCCCTGCCTCATTTCCCACGGTATATGCCATGGTGCTTGGGGGTTATTCCTGTCTTCCTCATCCCCTTCACCTCCCCCAGCTCTCCTCTCCTCCTCCTTTTCACCTGGGTAGAAAATCCACTCATTTCACCAGACAATGCTTCTGCTCCAATGTCCTCCTCCCCTCATTTCACCCCGAGATGTAGTCGCCACGTTCCAGTCCCCTGCCCAGACAATTTTTCAGATCTGTTTTCCAGGGCATGAAGGCAGTGGAATGAGTTATTCATCCCGTAGTCTGGGGACTGATAAATAAGTCGCCCCTCGAATGCCAAACAAATGGCAGGTGTCCCGCATGAGCTGCCCTGGTACATCAAAGTTACACAGGGGTACTTCTGTCTGCCCGGACATCAAAAAAACGTTAAATGGCCTTTCCTGTTCATACAGCGGTCAAACATTCAGGTGGAATTCCAGGGGGGGGAAACATGATATCAGAGGTGTTTTGGGGGGGGGTTGTTCTGCCGCGCAACTCGGGAGGGGGGGTTCCTGGCTTTGTACGAAAGGAAAAAATGCATGCACAGTTTCCTGGCCCCGTTTCAGAATGTTATGAAATCGGTGGAAGACTTGGAACCCTTTTCAAACCAGATTGAACAGTGCGCCCTGCAGGGCCATGGAATCCCCCTTGGGGTAGCGGGAACCAGTTCCTCCCCTTGTCCGTCCCAAAGGGTTCGATTTGCAGTTGGGGTGGAGAAAGCCACACATCGATTTTTGTGCATGCGCGGAGCGTTCCCCCCCTTGTGATTCGTTCCCCGAGGCAACCAGGTGTAGAACTGCGTGACCCCCGCTGTGCCCTACCTGTGGATGAGGGCTACTTGTGGAGGCGGAGTGGGGGTGGTGGTGGAGGAGGGAGGCGGGGACATTGGCGCAGGTGCCTTTTGACAACTGGAGGAGAAAGGGGCGTCCCTGCCAAAGTTGTTGGTGTGCCGGGGCCCGGAAGCACTTCACCCCCAGTGGGCCGTAAAGGACCCTGTACGGGCCCTGCCGTATTCCCCGCCCAGACGTCCGCGCTGCCTGCCCCTTGGAAAAAAAACCCGTTAAGCCAAGGACTGGCCACCTTCTGTTCTAATATTTAGAAGTGCTGGTACTGCCCTTTTTGGAAAAAAAATTACGGCTTGGAACTCCCATCTCGGCTCGGCACAAACCCCTTTGTTTTCTGAACGGTGCCCGAGTCCCCCCATTTTGGGAAAAGGGGGGATGCATACCAACAACTTGGCAGGAGCACGGGCAGCTGCTGACTTAGGATGGTTGGACGCATACTGTTTTCTCTTTGCATCGCCTCGCTGAACGAATGCTGGCGAAAAGAGTAGGGGGAGCAGGGGGCAGAGCATCTGGGGACCGGAAGTGATGTCAAAGAGAAAACTCCCTTTCAAGGTGGTGGACCTTGATGGCCGCAATGGCATGCATGCCCCCTGGGCGCTGCTGCTGTGCTGTTGCTGCGGCGGCAGGATGGACCCCCACATCTGGCCACGTTTCTCCCAGGCCACCGGGTGGGGAGGGGCATGTGTTGACGCAGGGCCCGGGGGCCAACGTTTGCTCCCCGGCCACCTTTTACTTTTGCCTCGATTCTACATATACCCCCATTCGGCTCCTCCGGGTTTAGCAAAGAAATTGCCACCCGCCGAGATGGATTTTCGCCCAACGCTCCCCATGAGTTTACTACTGCCCCGCAGCCTCGTGAGCCCCTGTGCTGCTTTTTTTTGGACCTGCGAACGGGTTTTTTTCCCCGTGGCCGCTTGGCTCCCACCTCACACTGGCTATCCGCTGACCACGACCCCCACTTGCTGGCTGCGCTGCTGCCTGACGCGCCCTGAGCCCTCTTCTCCCACGATTTTA
>JAODAL010011392.1:0-100264 GCA_025379985.1 Phyllomedusa bahiana
AAATGTCTTGCTCAAAACTGAAGTGGTACACTTTGAAACACTCTCCAATCTGTTCTATGGGAGTTCACTGTATAGGTGAGCAGTGTGTTCACCTGTACTTGGTACTCCCATAGGACAGAATGGAGAGTCATGCACAAGAATGACCTACTCTCAGTTCTGAGCAAGGATTTTCAGGGGCCCATACCTGACAATAGGTTCGGGTCCCAAAGGTGGTCGATTCTGCTAAAAATATCTCCCTATCTGACAGTCTCGGGGTCCTGACATAGATTCAGAGGTGGTTGATTCTGCTGGAACTCTCTCCTATCTGGTAATGGTTGTGGATTGTGCTTTGTGTATTTTGTTAGAAGTAGAATGTTTTTGTGACAAAACATACATATTTTAGTGACTTTGCCCCAATAATCACTGTACACGCTCCGTTACTATATGTTTTGGTTTATTTTCTGCAGAATAAGGCTAGCTAAAAATATCTCCCTATCTGACAATGGCTGTGGAAGCGTGACCGGCTCTCCATTCTGAAGAGACTTTCAGGGTCCTGGTTTAGCTCTCGATCCCAGTGGTGGGACCGGCACTTATCTCACAGTGATGGCATGTCCAATGATAAGCCTTCAATCTTTGGAAGGGAGAAAACAGAAAGAAGTCTGTGGCACTCCCAGCTCCAAAAACGACTTCTTCCATCACAACCAGGACGTAAAGTGTGGAGACGGCAAATGGGCCGACGGCCGTTTCATACCAGAGGCCTTGACGAGGCGCAGTCTAGCATGAAACAGCCGTCGGCGAATCTGCCTTCTCCACACTTTACGTCCCGGTTGTTATTAATGAAGACATTTTTTGGAGCGGTGAGTGTGAAATGTATGAACTGGACTCTTGAGTACCCCAATGAGTGTTACCTATATGTTGTTTGGGCTTTTCTGGCTGATTATGTGAGCTGCAGTTGTTGATTTCTATTGGAGTCTCTGTGCCATGCACGACCTCCAATGCCCTCTGGTCAAGCCATATACAGTGCATGAGATGATAGCCCTCAAGGCTGCTAAAGATGGTGGGAATGGAGGGACCTCTCTGACATAACGCCCCTCATCACTGCAGCTTTTAGGCTCTGTTCACACTACCACTCTGTCTAAAGCCTCCATCAATTAAAGAGAACCTGTCACATAGGTTATGCCCCCCTTGCTGAGGGCAGCACAAGCTAGTATCAGACCTGCTGTTTCCAGCACTGTGTCCCTTACTCTGTAAGATGCTGGAGTTTTTGTGTATTTAATGCTCAAATCTGCAGTTTTCAGCCAGAAGAGTCATTCAGAGTGTCAGTTTTTTTTCCATTCCCCGCCCACCTGAGGCTAGCCCCGCCCACCTCAACTGATAAACCTATTACTTTGAATAGGTAGAAACAGCTGAATAACTGTCAGTGGGCGTGGCTAGCCTTTGGTGGGAGGGGATAGCACCTGCTCATGAATAAGATTTGAGGGGTAAATGCTCTAAAACCCCAGCTTCTTACAGAATAAGGGACACAGCGCTGGAAACAGCAGGTCTGACATTAGCTTGTGCTGTCCTCAGCAAGGGGGGCACAACCTATGTGACAGGTTCTCTTTAATCTGTATAATTTTCTCTTTGTGGCTGCAATATTCTTTCAGTCAAGTTAACAGACACATTGACAGGAGCCAACAGACCCCATCATAAGCCAATGGTTCCACTGTGCGCCGTCAGTTTTATAGCATGGTTTCCATGGTGGTAGTCTGAACAGAGCCTGAGTCAGGTAATACGGCTACCAAACAAAGTTCCTTTCACTTCTGGAGCATAAGATTGGCAGTGTGTGCACCCTCAGTGGGGGAATGAGATGGCTAAAATCTCCAAACACGCCCAAAGTTACACTTCCGGGTGGCTCCCACGTTCTCAGTCAGCAACCTTTCGCCGTTACTCCAATGGGTCCCTTTTTTCCCAGCTATGAATCTTTTCTTCATATGTTTCCTCTACTTAGGACAACTGTTATAGCTCAAATAAGTGCACAAAAACAGCACAGTGTGAACACAGCCCTCCACATGAGGCTGCTATAGTCGTCACACAGCTATTGTACAGGCTCCATCATCTTTGACCATCTGTTCATTCTTGCAGATCTCTTGACAGAACCTATCGATAAGTATTAGGCCGTGTTCACACGGCTTATTTGGCCGCGGATTGGCGCCGTACTGCGCGCCGGATTTGCGCTGCAGAACGGCTCCAATCCGTCGCAGTAAGTACGGTAATCCACAGTTCTCAGAGACAACAGTGGATTCCGTCGCTCCTACACGCCCGGCGAGTCCGCCGGGCGGGGAGAAAGTGACATTATTATTATTATTATTATTATTATTTATTTTATGCACATTACCCAGGCGCAATACACGCTGTGGATAATGAAAGTCTATGGGGCCGGCGGGCCGCGCCCCCGCACCCGTCCATTATTCAAGCCGGAATTGCGTGCGCGATACGGCTCGCAATTACGGCTTGAATAAGCCGTCTGAACATTGCCTTACGGCTAAGCAGATATCACTTCATAAACTGTACAAATAGATGTTTTGGCTCACAAGCATCCCCGCCAGACATGACAAGCTGTCATCCATTAACTGCTCGCCCTGTAACTTTCCCTCCTCTCTGCTTCATGTCAAGGCAACGCACCAGTGACCTTCCCCGGTCAGCCAGAACTTCAGAAGCCGGATATTGTGATGGATTCCCTTGTGATGCAAGAACAGATCTGCCCCATCAAGGCACGGACATCATAACACTGTAAGGCCGTGTTCACACGGCTTAATCCCGACGGATTTGTGAGCCCAATCCGGCTCACAAATCCGCCGGGAATACGGTGCGGGGCGGGGGCGGGGCCGGAGCGCGGCGGGGGAGCCGCGCGCCGGCCCCCTCGACATGCATTCTCCACGGCGGGTATTGCGCCGGGCTAATGTGCAGGTGACTTTCTCCCCCCCGCGGCGGAATTCGCCGAGCGAGGAGGAGCGACGGAATCCACTGTTCTCTATGAGAGCAGTGGGTTTACCGTAAAGAAAATCCGACGATTGGCGCCGTACTGCAGCGCAAATCCGGCGCGGAGTACGGCGCCAATCCGCGGCAAAATAAGCCGTGTGAACGAGGCCTAAAGTGTCCTTTGGCGTCTTGTACCAAGGACACCTGTCATATGATTAATGCTGCCCTATCTGAGAGCAGGATGTGATAGAGAGGAGAGAAGCTGATCTATGTGATATATAGGGTTATATGATAGAGGAGAGAAGCTGAATCTTATACATCCCAGAGCTCAGCTTATCTCCTCTATCATATAACCCTATATATCACAGAGCTCAGCTTCTCTCCTCTATCATATAACCCTATATATCACAGAGCTCAGCTTCTCTCCTCTAGGATATATGGCTCTCAGATAGGGTAGCATATACCTGCTGACAGCTTCCCTTTAAGTCCTGTACGCTGCAAAGTGAGGCCTCCATGGGTCGAACCGGTTTTACTAGCATATATTCATTTTGAGATCTGGGGAATTAGGAGGCCAAGTCAACACCTTTGAAGGGGTTTTCCAAGACTTTTAAAAACCTCCCTACCACCTCCCGCTGTGCTAAAATAGAATATTAACCCTACTTACTTCTCCTGTCACCACTGTCCCAGCAGTGCTGCCAGAGCTCCAGTGTCTCCCTCTCGCTGAGGACACCCGTACATGGATCACATAATGCTGCAACCTATCCCAATGTACATCATGTGATCACAGAGGACAGTGATCGGCTGCAGAATTATGTGATCCATGAATGTGACGTCAGTGAGGAACTGAAGCTTTGGCAGTGAAGGAACGGGTGTGATGGGAGCGGTAAATAGGGGTTAACATTCTATTTTAGCACAACGGGAGGTGGGAGGGATTTTTTCCCTCTTGGCAAACCCCTTTAACCCCTGTTCCTCAAGCCGTCACTGGATAGATTTTGCAGTGAGGCAGTGGGATTATCAAATACTATTGCTATGACAGGGTGTATGTGGTTTGCAACAACATTTAAATACCGTATATACTCGAGTTTTTCAGCACAAAAAATGTGCGGAAAAAAGCCTTCCACGGCTTATACTCGAGGCACTGTGGGCGTCCGTGTGCTGCTGTGGCCCGGCACCGATCTCTTCAGCTGTATGCGACTACTCTGGGAGCGTATACAGCTGACTCAAGTTACCCAACGGTGTCTGGGGTGTTGCCATGGCCCGGGCTCCGGCGGCAATCTCTTCAGGTGTATGCGCCTCCTCTGGAAGCGCATACTGCTGAAGATAATATTGCGGAGCAGAAAGCGAGCACTCTCTGCTCCGCAGAGGACTCCAGAAGGCCACAAGCAGACTATCCGGTACAGGCAATCTGATGACATCACGCCCCCTGTGCCGGAGGGAGCAGCGGGGGAGAGAGGTGAGTATTTGTAATTTTTTAAAAACCCTTCCTATACCTGCCTATGGAAGACATATACCTGCCTATACGAGACATATACCTGCCTATGGGGGACATATACCTGCCTATGGGGGACATATACCTGCCTATGGGGGACATATACCTGCCTATAACTGCCTATGGGGCACATTAAACTGTCTATACCTCCTTATGTAATTTTATTGGTATCCATTCTTATTTTTGAAATTTACCAGTAGCCGCTTCATTTCTCACCCTAGGCTTATACTCGAGTCAATACGTTTACCCAGTTTTTTTGTTGCAAAATTAGGTGCCTTGGCTTATATTCGGATTGGCTTATACTCTAGTATATACGGTAGGTGGTATGTGTTAGGCCATGTTCACACGGCTTAATTGTGGGACGTATTTCGGCCCGCAATTACGCCGTGTGTACGGAGGCGGGGCGGGAACGGGGCCTTAAAGTAACATCAACCTAAATGCCAAGACACAAGGTTTCCCACTCTCCTTTTTCCTATACCACATCATGGTGTCATCTCTTTCCGAGGTCAGTGACACACGCACCGGGTTGTCCACATGATAACCTTTTCACATTTCTCCAAGGTCAGGGTATAATAAGGCAAATAAGCATTTTCAAGTGCCCCTAAAACCCAAACTTAGAAGACCCATTTTTTTTCCCAACCACTATCCAATCAATGCAGCTAAAAATAGAGAAAATGTGCCAATAAAACATAGGTGTAGGTTGTAGACTTGTTCTAAAGAAGCAATGTTCGTCCTTGAGGAAAGCACCATGGAGGTGCAGGGAGACTCATGGGAAGAGTACATTTCACGTGGTCATACTGTAGGTGTAATAAACTACAGTGTTATTCTGGTTAATGTACAATAGTTTTTTTTGAATGGAAAAAAAAAAGTTTATGCCGCATTAATTTTCTGGAATGCAATTAAAGCGGCCGCTAGATATTCCACAGCCACAGTGAGCAGCCAGGGGTGAGGTCCCTATTCGGAAGAAATGACTGGGTTCAGCGGATACGGCAGACGTGATTCATGGGTGCTACTTGGGTGATACCCTTCAGAAACCTATTCCCGCGTCTCTTTTTTTCCTCATTAGTGCCACGTTCAGGGCAATAGGCTTATTGTTTTTTTAGAAAAGACAACGTTCACTTTTAAATGGAGAATGTAGAGAGATGCAGTAGTAAAAAGTCCTAGATAACACAAAATAATAGGTGAGCAACAAAAGAAACGTGCATGTCATGGTATTATGAAGAAGGAACAGGATAATGGTCCAACAACCACCATATAAACCCCAGGCAAAGGCATATGGGACCCTCAAGTCAACGTATTGGACCAATACTAGAACTTGCTTAGAATAATGAACCCTTTAAAAAAACCCCCAAACCCAAAAACTGTGCCGAGACAAGCAAACCCCTCGTTATAACTTTTGGGGGGGGGGGGGGGGAAAAAAGGGGCGGGTGCCCTGGTGCCGTATGGTTTCCTTTTTTGCAATCAGCTCGGTGAGCCCTGTCCCAGCATTTTCACTTCACTTATGCTTCTTGAGCTACCCCAGAGCCTTTCAACAATTAAGGAGGGCAAACACCCCAAAACAACTGTCTGAAGAGGAGTAACTGGTTGGCTCTAATCCCATTCCCACTGCAAAGGGTTTTTGGCAAGTTGGGTCTGATTTTGGGGCGTTAGATCCAATAGGTGGCGCTACAAGAGTCCTAGCTCATTCTCTTTAGAATAGATTTAAATTTCAGTGGGCAACTGGGTGTAGGGCTCCCACCAACATAATATGCCCCTAAAAGAAACCTTTCCCCCTTTTGAGCATTTCCTTTAAGAACTGGTTTGATGGCTTTACAGACAATTCAATATATAAAAGAAAAGCAAAAGGGGCACAGCAGAAGGATGCATCGCTTTATGACCCTGCCAATAGCCGCCTCTCCTCTCCATACAGCGATGACAAATGTGACATCCTGCACATCTGCTTTGCATCTTTTATCCCCTCTGACAAAATGACACTAATTTCCTTCTTCTGCAGGAGGTTATCCCCAAAAGCCAACACACATGCATGCTAGGGTGCTGGGGAGGCTCATTGGCAGTGCCCATGTCCTCAACTAAAGGACGGCGACTGGGAATGATTGCTGCCAACTTGCATTAACAACCAGGATTGGAGAGATCTCTGATACTGGAAGTTTAACCAGTAAAGCACCTTGATTAATGTTGATTGCAATGCCACTGGGATGGGTGCCAATATTAACACCTATTACTATTATTATGTACTATCTTAAATGTAATAGTGGTATGCAATATAAAAAAGGAATAGCATTATAGCGGAAAAAAAGTGGTCCCTGCCCTTCACTCCCCCGTGACTACCCGCAAAAAATCGTGTTTGTGGCCTCCCATCCCCAAAACTCTTGCCCACTTCAAACTATTTTCCCCCCGCTGCCCGTCTTATCCACCTCTCTCCTCCTCTGCCCCCTTCCCCCCTGCCCATCCCCCTTTACTGGGTTCCCTAGCCCCGGATTCACTTTGCTACTAAAACCCTTACCTCAGGGCTCTCCATGACCTCCCCCCTCCATACAAAATTTTGCCCTAATCTCCCGTTCCTCCCTAAAGCAACCTCCGCCCTCACAGGGCCCTTCTCCTTGCTCTCCCCCTTCAGCTCCTCACAATCTCCAAAATTTTCTCATGCTTCCCCCACACTCTGGAACTCACTGCCCAACACATCAGACTTCTCCCCTGTCACCGCTTCAAAAGCAATCTGAAAACCCCTTTTTTCAGGATTGCCTATAAACATGTACCCCCCGCTGTCACTACACCCTCCACAAACATGTCTGTCCCCCCTTCTGTCCCTCTCCTCCCCCTTTTTAGATTGTAAGCCTCGCAGGGAGGGTTTTTCTTTCTTTTCAATTATCATTGTATCTTTTTCATATGTTTGTATGGAAAAACCCCCCCAATTTTTCAGCGCCCTGGAATCAATGGCGCTTTAAAATAAATAATAGCGGAAAATGATTTGTACAAATCACTAATGGGATTAAAAGAATGAAAAAAGTGCGCCTAGGAAAAAATACAAGAAAATACTTCAAAGTAATTACTTAACACCGACATCCATTAGTAAATGTCAGAAATAAATAAAAAGAGGAATTTTTTACACTTTTCACCATTATAGAAAATAATTTACATAAAGAGGGCTATCTCACAAAAAAAACTTATGTGTCAAAAGGATAGGTCCCACAAATCACTGGCACCCCATGTCAGAGTGAGGGTCAGGCCTTCAAGTCCGACTCTGTGGGACTAATTGAAATAGTCAAATCTTGCACCCACCTGTCTTTGTGAGTAGCATGGGCACTGACGTAAGAGGCAGGGTGCTAACCTGACCACTTCGCTAAACTGTTGTATTAGACACAGGCTTGGTCAACCCCTGGTTCATTTTGGTAGCGAGCTGCTCCACTATAGGGTGCAGGTCCACCCTTGCGCACCTCCATAGCGGACGTTCACCTCTCCCATCAATAGCACATGTGGCTCCACAGTTTCCTTGTTGCTTATTTGCAATGTTAGTTCCGATAACTCCCACCTTCTACCAATGACAGCAAAGATGGATATGTGTGCAGACAGCCTATCACACATCTTCTATACCCACCAAACCAGCTCACCACATGTGACTTTGGCATGAGCTAGACGCTGACAGCATCAAAAGTAGGAAATGGTTACAATGTGATTGACCTGTAGGTACCCAATAAATAAAAACACTCTATAATTGGTCTCTCACCGAAAAAAAGGTCCTTAAATGGGCATTCCTACCATGCACCAACTTTAAAGGGGTTTTGCCACAAAGTAAAATTGATGTGGGAAGTTTGAAAATTAAATAATAAACATTTTTCCCCATTCATCATTATTAAAAATTCTGGACCGTTTTTGTTTTAGCTGCTCCTTTAGTGATCCATTGTTTACAGCTCATCTCCAGGGGATACGACCAGGGCTGTGAGCTCCTCAGTTCTAGTCAGACATGCTCAGACATCACTTCAGCTACTGAGTGTTCAACTCCTGGGTGCGGTCATTCTACTCCTGTCCTTTGGACTAGTTAGTAATAAGTCAAACAGTGCAAATAAAAAAAAAAAAGAAACCTCAATGAGGTCTGTGCATTGATAAAGAGAAAAAAAAAATCCACAGTTTAAGTTCGTTGCAGGGATTTGAACCAATGACCCTTGTGCTGTAAAGCAAAAATGTTACCTCTGACCTACAGTGTAGCTACTTACAATTCTATACATAAACAGACCTTTCTTTCACTAGAACAAGGAAAGGCCCGGTGATGTCATCCTGCTGGGTCACATGATCTGCAATTCAAACAAATCACACACGCCCCCTTCTGAGCACACAGAGCTGAGGAGCAAGATACAGGAGGTGTGAAATGAGATCGTGGCAAAACCCCGTTAAGGCCGAAACTAGCTTCAACCTTGGGGGGGGGGGGGGAAGTAATTGTCACGGTGCACGCCGCGGCCGTCATGAACCGCGTTCGTGCCCGTTCCATGTTGCACCTCCTGTTCTAGATGGCGGGCATGGCTGGGTCTCTGCTGTGCTTCCCCTGCCTGCGGTGGTCCCGGCTGCGATGCCAGCCACCAGATCGTACTCACCTGTTCACGCTCCTGCTTGCAAACGTTCTCTCTGGCTTCCACTGTGCACACGAGTGCCCCCCTAGGACGCACATGCGGCAGTCGTCTAATATTTAAAGGGACAGTGTCCCAATTACCCAGCCAATGACCTGTGACCTCTCCTGATGTAAGGAACTTCCTGCCCTTGCTCCTGGTCAGTTCCTTGTTGTCAATACATAGAGCTTGACCCCTGTTAACCCTGCGTTATCCAGTACATATATTTACTGTTAGTACAGCCTCATTCAGCAGGTATTATAGCGGACTGGTGCAGCGGCAGGAACAAGTCCGTTACCTGCCTGGAACCGGTTACTCGTCTACGACTATACCCGGCTGTGACCCATCACCGCTGCCAATACCTGCACTTCGGCTGTCACCGTGGATCTCCACCTATGCCGTCTTGCCTGTTGTGATCACTGAGGATCCACGATATACCTAATTTACATTTGTAACTGCTGCATTATCTATATTATGTATCATCCGTCTCCTACAAACTGTGTATCTGTGCAGAGGCATTAAAGGGGTTTTTCCACGATGTAATGTTGACGTGGGATCCTCCAAAATGGGTATTTAATCACTTTTCTAATTATATGTGATTACAAAAATTGCAGCCTGACTTGCCCTTAGTTACTTAAAAGCTTCTATTAGATACGACCTGACAAGAGCTGCTGGCCGGGCTTGCACAGAGAATACTTCTTATCTGATGAAAGGGAGCTGAAGAAGCTTTCAAGGCACTGGGTAGAAATATGTTGTCTTTTGTATACAGAATCCACTAATTGTAGTGTGATTATCTGAGTAGATCCCTGCTTTATCTGATGACCGGGAACATGAAGAAGCTTTCAAGCTGCTGTGGAGAAAAGGTGTTGTCTTTTGTATACAGAATCCACTAGTTGTAGTTTGATTATTTGAGTGAGCATTTCACACGATCCCTTATCCACGGCTCTGTGCTCTGGCTGTGTCTCTCACTCTCTTAGCTCAGCGTGGCTTGTTTAGATTT
Source organism: Phyllomedusa bahiana (assembly GCA_025379985.1). Taxonomy (NCBI): domain Eukaryota; kingdom Metazoa; phylum Chordata; class Amphibia; order Anura; family Hylidae; genus Phyllomedusa; species Phyllomedusa bahiana. The sequence continues at coordinate 10,028 of JAODAL010011392.1, forward strand.
GCTTCTTAGCAGATAAGGCACGTCCTGGCAAAACCCCTTTAATATCTAATCTGCCAGCTCTAAACTTGCTTGATGAAAAGGCCACAAATATCTCTAGTGACGTTTGTTCTCTTTTAGCTCCTGAATTGGACAAGTAAAAAGCAATAATTGCACATTGGTTTTCCGTTTGCCTTTTCTGTTTTCGTAACTTCTATTTTCTCTCCAGCAAAAAAAAAAAAAAATTAAAATGGGAGGAAACAGAAATCAGAGAGATTAACTTAAAAAGAATGGAGCCCGCAGCCTACAGGAAATAAACACTTCTTCTGCCATCATTAGGCTCCATTTTCAGGAAAAAGTGCTGCTAATCACAATAGCCCATTGTATGACTGTATACACGGCAATGGCGAGATTTAAACAACTAGAAACAATCCGACTTCTCTCCCCAATCAGGGTACTTGAGAGTTTCAGACGCAGGCTTCCTTGTATTATAAATGGTTCTTGTCTATTAATGGAACTGGATGGAGTTCTAGAATAAGTAACTGGAATCACAATTTAGTACATAGGTCCATGCATCATATCACACTCTCCTAACCCATCTACATCTTCACCACAAAGTCACCTTCATGGACCCCAACAGTTCTCCACACCTCACTACGTTCATGAGAGAAGATAGCTATTTCTGCAGATAAATCTGCACAAAATTGGATGGATTTCATCAGTGTCAGACTGTGGAGTTGATTCTAGAGGCCCACTAGTGAAGTTGATTCTTAGGATCCACCAGTGCAGTTGATTCTTAGGATCCACCAGTGCAATTGTTTCTTGAGGCCTACCAGGAGGGTTGTTTATCAGTCCTACCAGGAGGGTTGTTTATCAGTCCTACCAGTAGATTTATTTCATGAAGCCCACCAGTGGACTTGATTCTTGGGGCCCACCAGTGAAGCTGATTCTTGGGGCCCACCAGTGAAGCTGATTCTTGGGGCCCACCAGAGAAGTTAATTCTTGGGGCCATCAGTAGAACGGATTTTTGGAGCCCAACAGTGGAGTTAATTCTTGAGGCCCACAAGTAGAGTTGATTCTTGAGGCCCACAAGTAGAGTTGATTCTTGAGGCCCACAAGTAGAGTTGATTCTTGAGGCCCACAAGTAGCTTTGATTCTTGAGGCCCACAAGTAGAGTTGATTCTTGAGGCCCACAAGTAGCTTTGATTCTTGAGGCCCACAAGTAGCGTTGATTCCTGAGGCCCACAAGTAGCGTTGATTCCTGAGGCCCACAAGTAGAGTTGATTCTTGAGGCCCACAAGTAGAGTTGATTCTTGAGGCCCACAAGTAGAGTTGATTCTTGAGGCCCACAAGTAGAGTTGATTCTTGAGGCCCACAAGTAGAGTTGATTCTTGAGGCCCACAAGTAGAGTTGTTTCTTGAGGCCCTCAAGTAGAGTTGATTCTTGAGGCCCACAAGTAAAGTTGGTTATTGGGGCCCACCAGTGGAGGTGATTCTTGGGACCCACCAATATGGTTGATATTTGGTACCCACCTTGGAGTTGATTCTTGGGGCCCTCAGTGGAGGTTATTCCTTGGGCCTACCCTACAGCTACTGTACATGACTGAATATAACTCTTGCTTTCCGCCTCTCTTTCTCGGCCTTTGCGGACCCAGGCCTGCCATGCCAAATGGTTTGCCCTGCTCCCCTTTTTGGCAGATAGACATCTACAGCAACAAGTCCACAGCCCATTGCAGACTACAGAAAAAAGGGTTAAACTTTTTGCAAAGCAAAATCTATAACAACAAAAGTTTATTGTGGATATATGTCCATTATGTGGTTACTCTGGATATTACCTGGTGGTCATGATAATGTGACTTCACTGTGGGATTTTGCTCTGCAACTTATGGTCCTTCAACTGTTGGAGAACTACAACTCCCAGCATACACTTTCAGCCTGTGGGAACCACTCCTCTTAGACCACTGCTTCAGAATAACAGTGAAATGTACTTACCACTCCATGTAACGACCTTTCGTACCCTCGCAGACTTATCCCCAAATGTGCTGGGATCCTTTCTGCATCAGCGGCAATGTTCCGCTTTCCTCCTGAGTGAGTCTATTTAATAGGTTTTCCTAAAAGTCCTCCATAACCTTCACAGCAGACCCGCCGGCCTCATCTTTTTTTCACTTCTGATGTCACAGGAAGCCACAGGTATATTTTCTAACCTTTATAAGTCCAATGATATTAGAAGTCTAATGGACTGCTCGGATGCACCCCCGCCGCTCCCTATTGGCACTTTATATACATGACCCTTGAATGCCGTCTAAATCATTCATGTCGCTTTCACTGCTGACCTAATTGTCTACTTGCATTAGCCTTTATGAGGATCAATAAGCATTACGCTGTGTGAAATAAACTAAACACTGGAAGCTGTTACTGCATCGGAAAAGTAATAAATTTGTCTCTCCGTGATTTTACTGTCTCGCTCATGCAAATTGTGTTAAACCCTGCACGGATTTAGTCTTACGTACACTAAAGGTAACACTACATATTTTATCCACATGTTCTGCATATAGGAGATACTATATAGAAATGACTATACTATAATAAGGATGGCCATACCTTAAAGGGGTTTTGCTGTGTCATGAATGCTGCAGGGATGAGAGGGAGGGGGGTGAGCAGAGAGTGAGGAAGAAGGGAGCATCTCAAAAGTTTACTCAAATAATAACATTACAACAGTGGATTCTCTATACAGCAGACAGACTCATACACTGCCCTTTCTCCCCAGCCCCTTGAAAGCTCATTCATGTTCCCTGTCATCAGATAAGAAGTGCAAACACGCAAGCGCGGCCAGATCAGCTCCTGTCAGCTCCTCTGGTTGTGTCTAATGTAAACTTTCAGGTAACTAGGGGGGGCTGAGAAATGCTGTAGCTCTCACAGGCTTCACTTTTTGTAATCACATATATTTAGAAAAGTGATTAAATACCCATTTTGGAGGATCCCATGTCAACATTACATTGTGGCAAAACCCCTTTAAATTTGTGCTGCAACGGCCAATTCTTCAGTGTTAGCAGCTGAATGTGCGAGGAGCTGTAGTTTGTAGAATATTCAGGCCCTATTGTGCCTGTGCCGGAGATCAATGCATACAAAGTGTACATTATGTTACATGAATATACAATTAAGACACTCCTTACGCTCGTACCAGAGTGTGGCCATTTGTGGATTGACGCTGGTAGGGCAGTGGTCAGTCCTACAGAGGAGCGAGCACCAAACGCGTTGTACACATCTACAGAGCTATGCTGCCTGCATATTGCAACAGCTTCTGAATGCTGCTTACACATACTGATGTAAAATAATGACCAAAATACTGTCGTTCGAACCCAGCCTTAATCACATCACCACCGTGATGCACTGCAGATTATTTCCCCCTAAATCCACTGTAGAAAACGTGACGCATATCCACCCAGTGTGAACATACCACTACAGTGCCGGTATCAGGCACGGACTGGTGGGCCCATGAGCATGGCAGGTCTAGGGCTGATTTTCAAATAGAAATGTAGAGAAAGAGAGGTAGAAAGCAAGAGTCATGTACAATATGTGCAGTTCTGTACAATAGCTGTAGGATTGGCCCCAAGAATCAACTGGGGCCACAGGGATCCAATCCATTGGTGGGCTCCAAGGATCCAATCCACCTGAGGACCCCAAGAATCAATTTCACAATGAGCCCCAAGAATCAGCTCCACTAGTGGGCCCCAGGTTTCAACTCCACTGGTGGGTCCCCATAATCAACTTCACTGGTGAGTCCTCAGAATCAGCTTCACTGGTGGCCCCCCAGAAACAACTCCACCGGTGGGCCCCCAGAATCAATTCCACTGGCGAGTCCCCAGAATCAATTCCACTGGCGAGTCCCCAGAATCAATTCCACTGGCGAGTCCCCAGAATCAGTTCCACCAGTGGGCCCCAAGAATCAACTCCCCTGGTGGGCCCCAAGAACCAACTCCCCTGGTGGGCCCCAAGAATCAACTACACTAGTGGGCCCCAAGAACCAACTCCCCTGGTGGGCCCCAAGAACCAACTCCCCTGGTGGGCCCCAAGAACCAACTCCCCTGGTGGGCCCCAAGAACCAACTCCCTGGTGGGCCCCAAGAACCCAAATCCCCTGGTGGGCCCCAAGAACCAACTCCCCTGGTGGGCCCCAAGAACCAACTCCCCTGGTGGGCCCCAAGAACCAACTCCCCTGGTGGGCCCCAAGAACCAACTCCCCTGGTGGGCCCCAAGAACCAACTCCCCTGGTGGGCCCCAAGAACCAACTCCCCTGGTGGGCCCCAAGAACCAACTCCCCTGGTGGGCCCCAAGAACCAACTCCCCTGGTGGGCCCCAAGCATCAACTCAACTTCAACTCCTATTATTGGTGATCTCCAAGAATCATCTCCCCTGGTGGGTCACAATGATCATCTCCACTGGTGATACCACCGCAGTCTGACACTGGCTGCTATCAAACACAAATAGTACATCTGTGAAGAGCTATAGTGATATCCCAACCCGGCTGTGGAAGACGCACACATAGCATCAGTAACTATTATCAGCCTTCTACAGAGTGCCCGCTCTACCCATACACATGCCAGACGTATGGCCAAACCATGGATTATGGAGTCTCAAGTATGGCTAGGGAAGAAACACAAACGAAAAGACATCTGCTCACCATGATCTCTATGTTCTAGGTTTCTGGATTTATAATAACACGTAGGAAAGCTGAAGATCAAATTTAGCACAAAAAAAAAAAATCATTTTTAGAAGTCATCAACCATCTTCTGCTGTTTTTTTCTCTGCATATAAATAAACCATTGCAGAGGTAAATTGCATAGAAAAGGGTCATTTCATAGGGGTCTAGAGCAGATGGGGATTAGTTTCCTTCCCTGGTGGTCTAGGGCAGTATTCATCCCTTTGGGGTCCCATACCTGCAGTGGTTGCTGCCTGTGCTTTCTTCACGTGGATTCCAGTCACGAGGCAAGAACAGGTGAAGCCCATAAAAGCCGCCTGCTTCATCTGCATCCTATCTGGGGGCCTAATCGCATCTCAGAACGTGTGTGGGTTGGGGCAGCAGCTGCCGGCCACACGCCACATCTGTGTGTGCAGCCCTCCTACATCAGTTCAGTAATTATATCATAGAGTCAATGCAGACGTGTAATTTGAAGAGACAACAAGTAGAATGATTTTCTTGTAATTTTCAGACATGAAATACAGACATGACACCGAGAAGCAGACGCTGCCGGCGGCCATTGCTCACACCTGTAATTACCCTACTGAGGTATAAGTGACTGTGGAAGTATCTGGGTAAAAGCAAGAGGATGGTGCAACACCAAGCTTATAAATGTCTCCCAGACTGGTGGTATGTATCCAGACCTATAGGATGCCGTTAAATGAGCACATTATGTACAAACATAAGTAATGAGGTGTAGTTTGAAATATTGTTAAGTAAGTCATTGAACCAAGTGCTTCGTCTCCTAGCACCTTCTAAGCCCTGCAAATTCTGCACCACGTAAAGGGTGTTCTCACCGTGCTGTTTCATAGTCACAGGCAGACACTTCCCATTCAGGCTGTGGGTGATTTTACAGTAGTGATCGGCATACTAGCTCTGCTATTCTTAGCTGATTCTGTTACAGTAACATGAATGCAGGAGGTTTGTAAACTATAGTGCACAAAGCCACATATCTGTAAGGGTCAATAACTTAGGTAAACAAGCTCCTCTGCTAGAGATAACACTGAGCAGGGCGTGACTCACCATGGTCAGAGAGGATAGCTGGAGCAATGAGAGCAAAGAGAGGAGAAACCTAGAGAGACTTCTGTAAACTAGCAATAGATAAAATCTTCCACTTTTTTTCCTGAACAAAATCAAAACAGCAGTGTACTTAGAAATAGTCTTCATTTCACTTTCCCTACATGTTAAAAGCTAATCATTGTGGTGAGAAATGGCTCAATAAATAGTGAATGTGGCCTTAAAGGGGTTTTGCCACGAAGTGAGTTCCTTACCTCTTATCTACTCAGGAGAGAAGATAAACAAAGCATGCAGTTTCATGAACTGCTGCAGGTGTGAGAGGGAGGGGGTGAGCAGAGAACGAGGAAGCAGGGAGCGTCTGCAATGTTTACTCAAATAATTACATTACAACCAGTGCATTCTCTATACAGCACATACACTGCACTTTCTCCCCAGCCCCTTGCAAGTTCCTTCATGTTCCCTTTCACCAGATAAAAAGTGCAAACACGCAAGTGCGGCCAGATCAGCTCCTGTCGCTGTCCTGGTCGTGACTAATGTAAACTTTCAGGAAACTAAGGGGGACTTAGCAATGCTGTAGCTCTCACAGGCTTCACTTTTTGTAATCACATATATTTAGAAAAGTCATTAAATACCCATTTTGGAGGATCCCACGTCAACATTACATCATGGCAAAACCCCTTTAAAGAGGTTTTAACACGAGGGCATTTCATGTCTGGTTTGTCCTGCTTCAGCTTTCAGTGTGTTCCAAAGGGGTCGTGTAGGATATGTTTGAACTGCATATCATGTGACCCAACAGGCTTGACATCCCCATGCCATTCCCCACAGTGTGCTCACTCTAGTCAAACATAGGTCTGTTTATGTAAGGAGCTGTGCGTAGCTTCAACATAGCTGAGTGGCTAGCACTTCAGCATAGAGGTCCTAGGTTCAAATCCCTGCAGGAACCAAACATATGGATTTTTTTCTTAATGCACGTACCTGATGGGGGTTTCTTTTCTCTTTTTATTTATTTGCACTGTTTGACTTATTACTAAGGAGAACAGAGGACGGGAGTAGAATGACAGCAGTGAGTGTGTGTGATTACTAATCTGACTGACAGTAGCAGCCGGAGAGGAGAGGTGATGTCTGAGCATATATGGTCAGGACTGAGGAGCTCTCGACCCTGGTCATATCCCCTGGAGACGAGCTGTATACTATGGATCACTAAGGGAGAAGCTAAAACAAAAAAAAGTGCAGAATTTTTAATGATGAAGGGTGAAAATGTTTATTATTTAATTTGCAAGCTTCCCACACAATTTTACTTTGTGGTAAAACCCCTTTAAAGTGCTTTGCTTCCAGTCTCTGCAATAAGGTCCTACTAACCATGCTACATGCTGAACCTCGCTTTTCACAAATGATCATATTTTTTTTTCTGCAGACATCGGCAGATGCAGGAGTTGTACAGAAAGAAAACAGGCAATACGTCCTAATCCAAAAATGTAAAAAGAGGATTTTATTTGTTGGGTGGAGTAAACCTCCTGAATCCCCTGGGATGAGGCCTGCACGTTTCCTTCAGTCTCTCCATCTGTCATCGGAACAACCTGGCACCGTTAAATGTGGGGTTTTGTTCAGGTTATATATTTATATAGGAACTATAAGAATAGACTCTTCTATAAAACACATTTTAGGTACCATGATATGTAAAGAAATATCAATCAGATAATTATCAGGGATTGTCTCCTGCACCCAGCAGTCACGTGTGATGTTCTTACGACCAACTCCAGGGCTGAAGTCCCCTCAACAGGCCATGATTTGAGGACATCACCTATGACATTTCCTTATGTACTGACTATAACTATATCACCACCAGGCTCGGACTGCGACGCCGGGGGATCGGCCGTGTGGGGCCCCACCGGGCCCGAGCTCCCCCCCGGGGCCCACCGCGCATCCGGCCCCTGAACGCCGGACTTCCCGTCCCGAGCGCCCAGAGACCGAGCCCGGTAGCCGGGGACTGATGTCCCCGACTCCCGGGGCTGCGCGCTCGGCTCCACTGAACTCCCTGGCAGGCTGAACGCGTTAAGCCTTCAGCCTGCCGCCCCCTACTGCTGACGTAGACAGCGCGGTGACGTCACATCAGATCACCCGCCGCCTATGCAGGGCGGCAATACGGAGCCAGCGGCAGCTCGGAGCAGCCGGGAGCGGGAGCCGGGTAAGTGGCTGTTTGTTTTTTTTTTTTTTTTTAAACTACCTACAGGGGGGCTTGGCTACAAGGGGGGCCCTGGCTACAAAGGGGGCCCTGCTACCTACGGGGGGCCCTGGCTACCTATAGGAGGGTCCTGGCTAGAAAGGTGGCCCTGACTACCTACAGGGGGGCCCTCTCTACAAAGGGGGCCCTGACTACCTAAATATTTAAAGGGGGATCTGACTACCTACACCGTAGCTAAACGGGGGGGGGGCCCTGACTTCCTGCACCTACCTAAAGGAGGCCCTAACTAGTAATCCCCTAAAGGAGGCTCCTAACTGTTGGTATACTACCTAAAGGAGGCCCCTAACTCCCTGTAACTACCTAAGGAGACCCAACTCCTGTTACTACCTAAAGAGGCCCCTAACTGCCTGTAAGTACCTAAAGGGACCCCTAAGTGCCGTATACTCCCTAAAGGGGGTCCCTAACTGTCTGTATACTCCCTAAAGAGCCCCTAATCCTGTTAGTACCAAAAGGAGCCCCCTAAGTCCCTGTATAAAACCAAAAGGGGGTCCCTAACAGTTAAAAGCCAAAAGGGGGACCCAACTCCTACAGCTACCAAAGGGGGGGAAACCCCCCCTACCTACAGCCTAACAATTGGGGTCCACCAACCTAACTATGCCATCTATTTTCCCAAAACTGGGTCTGTTATCTACATTGGGGGTTTTTTTAACCTACCCCCTGTGGCTATACCCCCCCAGCCGCCTGGGGCGGGCCTCCAATTTTATCCAGCGAAAGTCTACCTCCCTAAATGGGGGCCTATCTATTTACCTGGGGCCTCTCCCCACTCTCCAACCCCTTAGGATACGGGCCTCAAAGTTAGGGCCTGTCCCCGCTCTCCCACCCCTGGGAAGTTTGTACAGAGGTGGGTTTGGGTAAAGATGTGGAAAAAGTGAGGATTTAAGATATTTGTTGTAAATTTCTTTCAGGAGAGTTGTGGCCGGGGCATGTTCTGGCGGTGTGGAACGGGTGCAGAAGAAAAGGGAATAAGAACGGTCAAAAGAGAAGAGAAGCTCATCAACGTCTCCCTGATCCCCCGATTTTAGGGGTTATTTTTTTATTTGAATTTATGGTGACCCAAGCTGGTGTCAGTCACTTTGGTTCCCAATGGGGGGTGTTGAGGGTTTTAAACCGGGGGCCCGGTGTCTGTGTTTTTTTATGGCGGTGTTGTAAGCTAACCTGAGCTGGTGTCTGCCCCCTAGTGGTCCCTTTTGTGGCGGTTTTTTGTAGGTTTTAACTGAACTGGTGCTGACCTCTATGTGGTCTTATATGGTGTTGTGTTTTAACCTGAGTGGTGTCTGACCCCTTTGGCTTATTAAAGGTTTGTAGGTTTACCCGAGCTGGTGTCTGACCTATTGGTCTCTTATGGGGTGTTTTTGGTTATACCTAGTGGGGTTTACCCTATGGGTTCTAATGGGGTGTTGTAGGGTTTTACCTGAGCTGGTGTCTGACCCTAGTGGTCTTTATATGGCGGGGGTTGTAGGTTATACCTGAGCGGTGTCTGACCTCTATGTGGTCTCTAAAATGGCGGGGTTTTAAAATACCTGAGCTGGTGTCTACCTCTATGTGGTCTCTATAGGATTTTTGTAGGTTTTTTACCCGGCTGGTTCTGACCCCTATGGGTCTCTAAGGGGGTTTTAAGTTATACCTGAGCTGGTGTTGACCTCTATGTGGGTTTATATGGGGTGTGTAGGTTAAAACCCCCAGCTGGTGTCTGACCCTAGGGTCTCTAAAAGGCGGGTTTTTAGGTTTTACCGATGGTGTCGACCCTATGTGGTCCCCATATGGGGGTGTTTAGTTTTACCTGAGCTGGTGTTGACCTCTATTGGTCCCCTTTTTGGGGGGTTGTAGGGTTTACCCGGGTGGGTTGACCTTTTTTCTTTTTTTTTGTGGTTTTCTTTTTTTTTATGGAAGGGGTTGTAGGTTTACCGATGGTGCTGACCCTTTTGTGGTCTATATGGGGTGTTGTTTTTTTTATACCCGATTTTGGGGTCTGACCCATTGGTCTCTATAGGGGTTTTTTTAGGTTTTACCTGAGCTTGCTGACCTCTATTGGTCTCTATAGGGGTTGGGGGTAAGGGTTTACCCCAGCTGGTGTCTGACCCCTTGTGGGCTCTAATGGGGTTGTAAGTTTATTGGCGTTAGTATAGTGGTAGCGTACATTTTTCCCCCCTTGTAAGAGTGAGGAAACCTACCTTTTGAAGGAGTTACACTTTTACTTTCTTGCGGGGATTATTTTTGTAGGTGGTGAGGTGCGTGACCAAGGGAACCTGGAGGGGGATAGTGTATGTGGGTGGAGGGGGGTTTGGGATTTGGGGGGGGATATGTAGGGGTGGGGGGGGATATGTATGGGGTGGGGGGGTATTGTATTGGGGTGGGAGGGGAATTTTATGGGTGGGGGGGAATTGTATGTGGGTGGGGGATATTGTATGCGGGTGGAGGGGGAAAATGGTTGCGGGGGGGGGACTTTTTAAAAGCGGGGGGGAGGGGGACATTGTATGGCGGGGGGGGGGGGACAGTTTATGTGGGTGGGGGGAATTGTATGTGGTGGGGGGGGATTTGTATTGGGGGGAGGGGGATTTGTATTGGGGGGAGGGGAATGTATGTGTGTGGGGTGGGATATTGTATGGAGTGGAGGGGGATAGGGTGGAGCTACTTTGCCCTGTGTCTATGATAGTTGACTGACAATGTGGAGAAAAAGATATGTGACTCTTTTATTGTACTACCAATACATTTTGTTTTGAACTGTATTGTGGTAAAATGGGGGGGATTTTTGTCCAGAGGGCCGGTAATATTTCATGTACAGTAGGGTGGGGGCCCCCCAAGACACTCCCCGTGGGGGCCCGACTCCCCAGTCCGACACTGATCACCACCTAGTGGGGTCAAACAGAGGAACCCCAAAATCACAGACCAAAATAACCCCCATTAAACGGGTTGTCCACCTTCCCGCTTACAAGTAAAAATATGATGTGACCGTCAGAAAAGAAGAGCAAACCAAACTCTCCTTGTGCTGACCTCCATTCTAGCGATGGTGGTCATCTCCCCCAGGCTTCTGTGGTCTTCCGGGTCTCGGGTGGGCTGGGTGTGCCCATACCGCCGCTACCCCAATCGCGTCACATTTCCTGAATCATGTTGGAATGGGGCTCTGAAATTTGCCATTTTGGGCAAACGGACTGGTGTTTGTTAACACTTGCTTAACAAATCTGTGTCAAAGCCAGACATCATATCACAGGAGCTGTCAGCGGCTATTTCAGGGGCTTTAGATACAAAAAATAACAAACAATTTCCCGTAAATTTAAAAATAAATCAAGCTGTCAAGTGTTCAACTCTAGATCCTTGAAGACTTGTGCTGACGTCTGCAGCTAATCCAGGACCTGTCCTATACCTAAACAAGATATTACCCATACACAGTCCCATGTCTACAGCTAATCTGGGACCTGTCCTATCCCGAAACAAGATATTACCCATACACAGTCCTAAAATCTACAGCTAATCTGGGACCTGTCCTATCCCGAAACAAGATATTACCCATACACAGTCCTTAATCTACAGCTAATCTGGGACTTGTCCTATCCCGAAACAAGATATTACCCATACACAGTCCCATGTTACAGCTATCGGGACTGTCCTATCCCGAAACAAGATATTACCCATAGACAGTCCTAAAATCTACAGCTGATCTGGGACCTGTCCTATCCCGAAACAAGATATTACCCATACACATTCCCATGTCTACAGCTAATCTGGGACTTGTCCTATCCCGAAACAAGATATTACCCATAGACAGTCCTAAAATCTACAGCTAATCCGGGACCTGTCCTATCCCGAAACAAGATATTACCCATAGACAGTCCCAAAATCTACAGCTAATCTGGGACCTGTCCTATCCCGAAACAAGATATTACCCATACACAGTCCTAAAATCTACAGCTAATCTGGGACCTGTCCTATCCCGAAACAAGATATTACCCATACACAGTCCCATGTCTACAGCTAATCCGGGACCTGTCCTATCCTGAAACAAGATATTACCCATACACAGTCCTAAAATCTACAGCTAATCTGGGACTTGTCCTATCCCGAAACAAGACATTACCCATACACAGTCCTAAATCTACAGCTAATCTGGGACTTGTCCTATCCCGAAACAAGACATTACCCATACACAGTCCCATGTCTACAGCTAATCTGGGGCCTGTCCTATCCCGAAACAAGATATTACCCATACACAGTCCTAAAGTCTACAGCTAATCCGGGACCTGTCCTATCCCGAAACAAGATATTACCCATAGACAGTCCTAAAATCTACAGCTGATCTGGGACCTGTCCTATCCCGAAACAAGATATTACCCATACACAGTCCTAAATCTACAGCTAATCTGGGACTTGTCCTATCCCGAAACAAGACATTACCCATACACAGTCCCATGTCTACAGCTAATCCAGGACCTGTCCTATCCCGAAACAAGATATTACTCATACACAGTTCTAAATCTACAGCTAATCCAGGACCTGTCCTATCCCGAAACAAGATATTACCCATACACAGTCCTAAATCTACAGCTAATGCAAGACCTGTCCTATCCCGAAACAAGACATTACCCATACACAGTCCTAAAATCTACAGCTATTCCGGGACTTGTCCTACCCTGATACAAGACCTATTATTACCCATAGACAGTCCCAATGTCTTCAGATAATCCAGTAGAAGGTAATCCATGGCACACCAGTATGATGCTTATATACATTATTTTAATATTAAATCGGGTGGATCACAGGAATACAATAATCAATAGTATTTGGTCCAAATTACTGCAGAAGTACAAAAATTGAACAAATGTAATAGGTCTTGAAGTCTAGTAGAAACAATTCGGCTTGATTGCCTTTCAAGTGACATCCAAATTCTAAAATGGATCCACTAGAGTCAAATACATAGGATCACTATGTGAGAGGATATCAGATGACTGTGGTGCACGGCTCTGTAGGGTGATAGCAGTACATGTGCTCCCACGGTGGGTCAAGGAGGAGAGGCCACGGGGTGGTAACTGCAAGATGCTGAGGAGGAGAGTGGGAGCCTCCGATGAGAGGAGACCCGTGCACCCACTACAGCCCCCTGGACATAGGTGTGCGTGACCTTTACACTATGCAGATAATCTGGGACCTGTCCTTCCCCAATACAATCACCTTTGAACAGTCCCAATGCTCAGTTCAGCCTCATACACTGTGCAGCCTGTACTGTGTATAGACATCATCATTTGGGAGATTTTAGCTCAGTATCCACATCAGTGACCTAAGGACTTGTGCACGTGAAAATACCTTCATTCAATGAATCAGTAGAAAAGCAAGGCAGATGCTCCCATAGAAAAGTAGAACACAGCCCGTCTTTTCTTTATCCCCCTCCAACATCTGTCCACGCAGCGCCCTGACCTCCATGTGAGTATCCAGCAGAGCCAAAGAGCAGAGGATGGAACTGGATGTAAGAACTAGACTAACATCAATACAACTGAACGTCTACATATAAGGGTATGTTCACACGGGGTCATTTCAGCGCGCATTTGTGCTCTAATATGGCCGAGATGCATAGAGAACTATGGACTACGCCTCCTCCTCCTGCTCGTACAATACGATCATATTGGACGCGCGGGGAGATAAATTACATGTCAAATATTCGCGGCGAATACACGTCGCGAGTAATGAATGGCAATGGGGCCGGCGGGCTGCCGCCCTCCCCACTCCCCCTCAGCGCGGGAGTACACGCATACTAGCGCAGGCTCCCGAAACACACAATGTACTGCGGTGAGTACTGTACGCGCCGCAATACATCGTGTGAACATACCCTAACTAATACTATCTCTAATGCAGCCAATGGTCCGTCTATAACAGTGGTCTGCAAAGTGCGGCTCCCCAGCTGTTGGGAAACTACGACTCCCATCATGCCCACTGATCTAAATGCATGATGGGAGTTTTATTTCCCAACAGCTGAAGGGCCGCACTTTGCAGAACACTGGTCTGTAACCTTGGTGAAATTAGCAGTAAATGCAGGTTCCTGTATAGCTTGCAAACAATCAAACAAGTATCACCACAGTGTTATTTTCAAGCAACAAAAGAAGTTACCTATACTTCTGTTTACAATGTTACTGCACATTTATTAAAAGTTATGTTTTATTATTATACTCCTAACATGTAGAGAAAGGCGAATAAAGACTATTAACAAATACATTGCTGTTCTGATTTTGCTTTGTTCAGGAGATAAAAGAAACTTTATCTACTGCTCATGTATACAAGTTTCTCTTGGTTACCGACCACCTCTCCCTGCTCTCTCTCTTATCTAACTGTTCTAAGCTGATCAGTCACTCCCTGTGAGCCTCATCTCCAGCGCAGGAGTTTGTTTACCTAACTTTATGACAAGTTTTATCCCTTAGGGGCCGTTCACACGGCTTATTTGGCCGCGGATTGGCGCCGTACTGCGCGCCGGATTTGCGCTGCAGTACGGCTCCAATCCGTCGCAGTAATTACGGTAATCCACAGCTCTCATAGAGAACTATGGATTCGGTCGCTCCTCCCCACGCAATACACGCCGTGGATAATGCAAGTCTATGGGGACGGCGGGCCGCGCCCCCGCCCCTTATTCAAGCCGGAATTGCGAGCGCAATCCGGCACGCAATTACGGCTTGAATAAGACATGTGAACACGGGCTTAGAGTATGTTCCCACGGGATAATAGTGTCGCATATTGCGACACGTATTTGTGCTTTAATACGGGCCAAATGCGCACCGCAATTACGGTAATTCATAGTTCTGATATCAGAAGTGAATGTCCTTGGAAGGATGCGCTGATCAGCATGTAGTTCCAAAATACACGGCGTACTGCGACGCATACAGTACGCCGTGTGAAAATACTCTTACAGCTCTGAAACCTTGCACACTACAGATTATAAACCTCTTGCAGACAGTCATGTCACTGTAATAAGATCAGCTACGAATAGCAGAGCTGATAGGCAATCACTGCTATGGAACCACCCACAGCCTGACCAGGAAGGGTTATTTTCCACCATAATTTGCAAATAAATTCTTTCCAAATCAGATAAGGCAATTTTCTGGATTTGTTTCTCATTTAGTCTCTAATAGTTGAGGTCGACCTATGATGTCAATTACCGGCCTCTCTCATCTTTGTAAGTGGGAGAACTTGCACAACTGGTGGCTGACTAAATACTTTTTTCCCCCAAGGTATGTGTGAAGGAGGCCGTGGAGGGAAGCGGGCAATAGGTTTCCGCCGCCCTAGCTGAGCGCAGTATATATATAGCTGACAGAGACCCGATTCCAGTGATGTATGACTTCTTTTCATAAAATCAGCATTTATCTTCTGCACACGAGCCGAGCGCACTGCCGCTCC
Source organism: Phyllomedusa bahiana (assembly GCA_025379985.1). Classification (NCBI taxonomy): domain Eukaryota; kingdom Metazoa; phylum Chordata; class Amphibia; order Anura; family Hylidae; genus Phyllomedusa; species Phyllomedusa bahiana. The sequence continues at coordinate 25,367 of JAODAL010011392.1, forward strand.
CGCCCGCTGCTGATGGACAGGGGAGACCTGGTGACAGACTCCCTTTAAAGTGTTATCCACATTCAGTATAGGCCATCACCTCCTGACTGACAGGGGTCTGACTAAGGTGCCCCTCATTATCTGCAGAGCAAATGAACCTGGGAGCTCTTCTAGTTTCTATACAGGGTAGGAATACATGGAGCACTCTCAGTGTGGCTGGAACGCTGCTGAGAACCACTGCAGCACCAGGGAGCAGCGCACCCACTCGGCTAGGCTCGGAACTCCCATAGAAGTGAATGAGGAAGTGCGCACACACTCGGAACTCCCATAGAAGTGAATGAGGAGGAGCGCACACGCTCGGAACTTCCATGGAAGTGAATGAGGCGGAGCGCACACACTCTGCTATACTCGGAACTCCCATAGAAGTGAAGGAGGAGGATGGCGCTAGCGCACACACTGGGCTATACTCGAAACTCCCATAGAAGTGAATGAGGAGGAGCGCACATACTCGGAACTTCCATAGAAGTGAATGAGGCGGAGCGCACACAATCTGCTATACTCGGAACTTCCATAGAAGTGAAAGAGCGAGGACGCATGCTAGTAGCACACAACTCCTGGCTGTGCGGTAGGAACTCCCATAGATCATGAAGTAAAGAGGAGGAGCGCACACACTCGGAACTTCCATAGAAGTGAATGAGGCGGAGCGCACACACTCTGCTATACTCAAAACTCCCATAGAAGTGAATGAGGCGGAGCGCACACACATGGCTATACTCAGAACTCCCATAGAAGTGAAGGAGGAGGAGCGCACACACTCGGCTATACTTAAAACTCCCATAGAAGTGACTGAGGAAGAGCGCACACACTCGCAACTCCCATAGAGTTGAAGGAGGAGGGGCGCACACACTCGGCTATACTCGGCACTCCCATAGAAGTAAATGAGGAGGAGCGCACACACTCGGCTATACTCGAAGCCATAGAAATTGAAGGAGGACAGGCTTGCAACCAACACTTGGCTATACTCGAACTCCCAAGAAGTGAAATGAGGCGTCTCTAGCAGCCTCGCTCCTCTCGGATCAAGAATGAAGAGGGCAGTGCTCACACCTTGCCAACGAGAATGAGCCGTCTAAAGGAATTATGCGCGCTCAATTGCAACGGGTACTAGACACCCTTTAAGCCACCGGCCTGAAGAGGAGAATTTCACTACCGGCTGAAGGTCCGTTCATCCCTTCTGTAGCACTGACCGTTCTTTATTCACGTGACAGCCGCAGCCAATCACAGGCCACAGAGGTCTCGTACATGTGACGTTGTGGCCTGTGATTGGCTGCACCTGCCCCGTGAATGATGAACATTCACTGGCTACTTCCAGGATGTACGGACCGGCAGCCGGGAGCGTTCGGGAGGCAAGTATGGGTCTTATCTTCTACTTTTACTCATGTCCCAACAGACAAACGAGCAATGTCAGATCCTGGAACACCCCTCTAAACACGTAGGAAGAGGAACAAAGTCCATGACAAAATACATTGCTGCTTTGATTTTGCTCCTCTTCAGAGTTAAAGAAGTGTTCTGGGTGTTGTAAAAGCACGTTTATCTGTCGGGGCAGGATTAAAATAGAAGAAAAGATTCGGCTATACTTACCTCCCGGATGCTCCCGTCCCATTGTGACTGCTGTGACTTGTGATCGGCTGCACCTGTCATGTGAATAGTGACCGCTCACTTCTATTGGAAACGGAGCATCTGAGAGGCAAGTATGAATCTTTCTTTCTATTTGTAATCATGTCCCGACAGACAAACGAGTTTTAACATCTCTTGGAACACCCCTTTAAGAGCTGGTCCTATCTCCTGCTTTGGCACACAAGCTTCCCTAGTTACCGACCACCTCACTCTGCTTTTACAGACAAGAGCAGTGGTCTGGATGATGACTCACTCCCTGCTCTGTCTCTAGTCTTGAAATACAGGGCTCATTTGCATTACTTAATGACAAGCTTTAACCCAATAGAGCTCTGCAGCCTTGTGCGCTACAGTTTCCAGACCTCCAGCACTCACATTACCTAGGAGTACTAGAGTAGAGCTGATATGTCAATCACTGCTATAAAACCACCCACAGCCTGACCAAGAAGCGCAAGTCGGAAACTGGCTGTGACTCTGGGAAACTGCATCGTGAGGCAACATTTTTAAAGGTTACTGACAGCCTTTCCTGTCAGAGTGTGCACAGGGCCATCTTTTCCATTGGGCACACTAGGTAATTGCCAGGGGGCCCCACAAGTTTAGGTTGTTGTATGCTTGTCCCAGGAATACAAGAAACATGCCCATAATCCCATGATTGGCTTTGTTTATTTTACTGTTTGCATGTTTTTAGGATATGCAAACAAATAAAAACTATGGTGGAGAAGGGAGCCAAAGGCTCCCTGCCCTGCAAGTCAGTCTTGTTCAGACATAAGTGGCATGATAATACAGGTGTGCTTGGGGGTGGCTAGAGGCATGACCTGGTGTGATGTCATGCATTTGGACAGGGCCCACTGCAGTGCTTCTGCCCAGGGGCCCATTATGCTGTTGAGATGACTCGGAGTGTGCATACAGATATAGCTGTCAATCACTGTAAGGGCATGTTCACACGACGGATTTGAATGTGGTTACGGCCGCGGGTTCCGACGCACGGCCAAAACCACGGCGGTTTCCACGGCCAAAACCACGTCCAAATCGCGCCCAGTTTATTAACATGGTCTCCTATGGGAAACCGCGTTAATATTCACACGCCGCGCGTGTTTGAGAACTCTCCTGTCAATTCTTGATAGGGAGTTCTCAGCACGGCGGCCACGTGGTGTTGCCGCAGGTGTCGCCGCGGTTTTCCCCCTGGCTACTAATTTGCATGGGGGAAAATCCTTGCCACAAGCCGCGCCCCAAACCACAGCCTACTTGCGCCGTGACCACGCCCAGCGCCCGTGGCGCAAACCCGCGTCGGGAGTCACAAGTTTGCAGCGAAGGTAGGACGAGGTTTGGCTGCGAGAACCGCGGCTGAACCCGCGGCCAAATCAGTCGTGTCAATGACATACATGCCAACTCTCCCGCTTTTGGCGGGGGGGGGTCCCGCTAATTGGGGTCCCCCCCCCGCCCTCCCGGCAGAGTTGGCATTCCTCCCGCCGCGGCGCCAGAGCAGCGCGGGTGCGCTACTCTGGTGCCGCCGGGCCGCTGCTACAGGCGGGTGAAGCCGTCGCAGCGGCCGCTCACCCGCACGGCGCTTCTTACTGTGCAGGGAGGAGGCAGGAGGGATCGTTCCCCTCCGCCCCTCTCCCCCTGTATGTACAGCGCCGGCCGGTGTGCGGGGAGGAGGCAGGAGGGATCGTTCCCCTCCTCCCCTCTTCCCATGTATGTACAGCGCCGGCCGGTGTGCGGGGAGGAGGCAGGAGGGATCGTTCCCCTCCTCCCTTCTCCCCCTGTATGTACAGCGCCGGCCGGTGTGCGGGGAGGAGGCAGGAGGGATCGTTCCCCTCCTCCCTTCTCCCCCTGTATGTACAGCGCCGGCCGGTGTGCAGGGAGGAGGCAGGAGGGATCGTTCCCCTCCTCCCTTCTCCCCCTGTATGTACAGTGCCGGTGTGCGTGTACTACAGGACAGCTCGCAGGGGGTGTACGGGCGGCCTGCACTCACTTCCCCTGCGACGCTGAGGACAGCGGTTTTGCGCTGCACATACAATCAGCGTCGCAGGGGTGTGACGGGGGGGCTGCACTCACTCCCCCCGCGACCGAGGATATCGGCCGGAGCTGGCCATGCTGCAAGGAGCCTGGTGAGGTAAGGGACTTTTATTATTTTATTTGTATGAGCTATAGGGGGGCTAAATACTGGCTAATGAAGGGGGACTAATGTAATGAAGGGGCAACTACCTGGCTAATGAAGGGGGCAACTACCTGGCTACAACAAATGGGGGGCATCTAACTGCCTGTAAGGGGCACTACCTGGTTATGGGGAGCTACTACCTGGCTATAAGGGCATCTACCTGGCTTTCTTCCAAAGCCATTATGCAGTTAGACGGAGTGGGTGTGGGTTATTGAAGGGGCGTGGCACACAAAAAGATGGGCGTGTCCATGCAAATTTTTGCCTTCTTCAATCTCCTGCTTTTTCATTTTCCAAAGTTGGCAACTATGGTCAACGAGGCTTAAGACCGCCCACTGGACTCCTTATTCCAGAATAAGCAGCGATTGAAATGAATAGATTACAAATTTTAGTAAATAATTTCCAACAAAATGATAAATCAATCAGCTCCTCCTGCTCTATATTATGATCCTTGCAGAGCATAGACAGGTTCCCTTTAAGCATATAGGCATCTTATTTCTATACAGCAGGTCATTTATCCGGATACTCCTCGGAGGATACACTACAAGCGCGCATTGATTCCAGCACAGAGACAGACGCTACTTGAAGGCAGGCTGAAAAGCCTCTTTGTAGAAGCAGCCCCTTTACATTGCAGGGTAACCCTTGTGCCCGTGTATATTGAAGGTGCTCTCCACTAACCACATTCATCCTGAATGGCGCGCCTGTCTGGAATGAGCTCAAATTTGTTGGCGTTCATAGTTAGGATTCCTGAGATAAGACGCGGCAACCTAGCAGGGACTTGTGATAGATTTGTGCTGTCCATAGTTCACTCTGTCTCATCCCACACACATCCTGATGACAGAAGTAGTATTGCTTTCTGGAGAAGATTTATCATGGGATAACTACACACTCTGCATCCCTCTATGCTGGTTACCCTGGAGTATGCTGCATTACCCTAACCAACCCTCCAAACAGAGGCGTAGCTACAGGGGGTGCAGAGGTAGTAGTCGCTACCGGGCCCTGCAGCCTAAAGGGGCCCAAAAATCCCTCCTGCCAAATAAGAAGCCACTAGTACTGAAAGTGGCACATGGTAACCGGGGGGCCCCCATTTTACTTTTTGCACTAGGGCCCAAGAGCTTGAAGTTACGCCTCTGCCTCCAAAGGCTAAAAAGATACCACATTTTTATCATCTTACAGATGACGAGCTCTGCAAATACTAATGGGTCTCGGTTACACTTTGCAGCTCGGTCACAGCAGTCGCATGATCATCATGTAGAAAATGTTCTGCTGCAGATCTCTGGTCCTGTAAAAAATTGGGATCCTCAAATGAAGCCACTTAATAGGCAGGGTAAAAACATATGACTGGTCATTACAGAGTAAGGGGTATTCACACCACGTTGATTAGCTTTATCCCCGAAAGGGAAGATCTCTCCTTAATGAGAGCGCCGTATAGGCGTGTGGAGATTCAAAATTGCCTTTTTGCACTCCACGAAAGCATCTGCATAGCACTAGGCATTATGGGAAAGGAGCTGAGAGGCTCTAGCGCCCTCTTTTGGATGTAACAAATCCTCAATTTGCTTTTGAGCCACTGGATCTTTGGAAAGCAAGAAGGGATTTTTAGCCAAGCCAGCATCACTCATCTGTATACTGCTTTTTGGGGTTTTGCCCCTCATCAGTACAGAGCAGAGCGACGCTGGCTTTCTGAGCTACTCATTGCCTTCCACTCAGTCAAGCTAGCATCGCTCTGCTCTGTACGGATGAGGGGCAAAACCCCAAAACAGCTGTGTACAGATGAGTGATGCTGGCTTGGCTAAAAATCCCTTCTTGTTTTCCAAAGATCCAGTGGGTCAAAAGCAAATTGAGGATTTGTTACATCCAAAAGAGGGCGCTAGAGCTTCTCAGCTCCTTTCCTATAATGCCTTGTGATATGCAGATGCTTCGTGGAGTGCAAAAAGGCTATTTCGAATCTCCACACACCTATATAGGTGCTCTCCCTAAGGAGTGATCTTCCCTTACTGAGCTACTCATTGCCTCCCACTCAGCCAAGCTAGCATCGCTCTGCTCTGTACGGATGAAGGGCAAAACCCCGAAACAGCTGTATACAGATGAGTGAAGCTGGCTTGGCTAAAAATCCCTTCTTGCTTTCCAAAGATCCAATGGGTCAAAAGCAAATTGAGGATTTGTTACATCCAAAAGAGGACGCTAGAGCCTCTCAGCTAGTTTCCCATAATGGCTTGTGATAGCTTTAACCCTTTAAGCCGAACGCCTAAAAACTACTTATTTACTAGCACATTTTTTTAGTTTTTGCCTCTCTGCGTTTCAACAGTCGTAACTTTTTATTTTTCAATGACACAGTTATATGAGGAAAAGTTGTACTTTTTTTGGGGATAGTCTAAAGGGGTTGTCTCACTACAAAGATTAGCTTTCAACATCTAGGCAACACTAAATGAAGACGTTTTCCAAATATATTGCTTTGTTCATTTTTTTTGTTGATGAGCTACAAATGATTTTATCACCTTCTGAGGGATCTCTGGTTTCTCTAGTGACTGACCTGTTTGTTTGTTTGTTTTCCCTCTGCTGTTTGTTCTATCCAAAAGCAGGGAGCGACCTAATCACACAGGTTGCAGCACAGAACTGCTGGCAGCCTCAGAGCTTGCTTGAGACACTAATTACTAATGTTTACGTTAGCCCTAAAGATTCTCTGGACCTCATTGAAGGAGATTTTTTTTTTTATGTATTAGATACCATTCACATTTCACACTTAATAATTTCTTTGATTAATTCTATAAGCTATTCCCATTGTGTGGATACCTAATATGTGTAGGTTTTTATTTTTTGTGTGTGTAATGTATGCACAATTATTTTTTATTAAATATTTTATTATTTACTTTTTTTTTTCTACACTATGTTTTTTACAATTTTTTTTTTTTTTAAATCCAAAGAAGGGATAACTGTTTTACATTTTTTTTACATTTTTTTTTACACTTAGTAATATATTAGCATATTCATATATGCTAATACATTATAAGCTGTGTCAGTTTGACACAGGCAGCAGTCAAGGCAACACTCAGGCTGCCCTGATCGCTGGCTTGTTACACAGACAGCCCTGATTATGTTGTGGCTATAGAAACCATATCTATATCCAAAATCTCTTTGGTGTCGTCTTTATTCATATCTGAGAGGCAGTGTTTCTCCTTGTGGTGACTTGACATCTGGAAAAAGAAGCTTTTTAGACGAGGCAATGCTCTGTGGGAAAAAAAATATGTAAATTAGCTCACCTACAGGAGGATAAAAGCGTTCTGTCTAGTGCCATCAACTTCCATGTAAAACAATCCATGACCCATTAAACTGCAGGGTCCTGGCAGGCTGGGGGAGAGGCCTTTGACCTTAATAGTCTCTAGTCATGTTTCATGACTCTTTCATGGGTTGGGCATTGACTTACAGGGAAACTACCTCCAATAGGTGGCACTACAGAGACATCATTCTTCCTTCTTAAGGAGAGCTATTTTGCATACCTTTTTTCCCAGGGAGCATTGCTTTCCCTTTAAGACTCCCTATGCCAGTAGTCTCCACAAAGAGAAATACTACGGCCAAAACATAACCAGGCAAATGAATCCTTCCAGAAGTCTAGAATAAATAGATGACAACCCATAGAGGTGATTTCATTCTTTACCAGATACTTAGTTTTGATATTTTTTGCATTAAAAATTTGGCTCATCACCAAAACAGTCTGCATTAAGATCATGTCTCTGATCTGAGTAAAGTAAATCTCTTAAAACCTTCTGATCTGATTATCTTCTCATCTCATCGCTCTATAAAGTCCCTTATATCTACTTAAAGGGGTTGTCTCACTACCTCGATTCATCATACCTCAATCCTGTTTTCTCGGTTTCAGTTTTGAATTTACTATTATTGGCTATTATTGGCCTGCAATGACGAGCTGCTGAGCTCACCAGGTCTGTATCTGGAGAGATTGAACAGGTCTGTAGCTATAGCGACCTAAGGAGCTGATGTAGCCCATACAAGAGGGGATATCTAGGAATAGGTAGGACACTGTTAATGGACATATATTGCAAAGTGACTTGTTTTTGCAAGAAATGTGTCATCATAAATGACTTCTTGGTTAACTCATGTTTTTATGTTAAACACATTTAAGAATTTTTGGTTATTTTTTTTTTTTACAGATCACTTTCAATATTTCTGAATAATTCTTAAGTCCTGCAGTTTTCACTTTGGCCACTAAGCCAAAGTCTGACACTTCCTGTTCTGTACAGAAAGATTCTCAGTTGTCGGCTCATTAGCACAAAGAGGGTCAAACTGACAGGAGATACCAGTGTGAATAGATAACACAGGATCCACCAGTCACAAGAGGAGATAGTCACAGTTCACCCTTTCACCTTCCTGCACAGTGACTTCTTCTCAGGTCACAGAGCATGACTAGAAAATTCTCCAATAGAAGTCAATGGGACTGAGTCAGTCTTAAGGCTCCTATGTGCAGGAAGCTACTGTAAAGCCTTTAAATGACTGCTGTTAAAGCAGTGCAAACAAGGTCTAGTGGCCAAAGTGAAAACTGCAAGACTTAAGAATTATAAAAAAATATTGAAAGTGATATGAAAAATTAAAAAAAAACAACCAAAAATTCCTTAAAAATGTGTTTAACATAAAAACGGGAATTAAACAATGACTAATTTTTTATGACACATTCATTTTTAACATAAAAAGCAATCCTTCTAGTGAGACAGCCCCTTTAAGATTGCAATATAAATAATGATAATAAAGATAACCAAAGGGCTTTCTTCCATTATAATGAAATGTCCCTATGTGACTTATGGCTACTTTTACTGCTTACCATCTTAAAGGTTTGTTAAATATAAACTTTTCCTTGAGGTATCCTGTTCAAGCTTCTTCCATGAGTTAAAACCCCACTGACCACTAAAAGAAAGGGTCCATGAAGCACAATGGCTTTACTTTAGAGATGTATCGGTCTCCAAGCAGAGCTTTAACAATCTAATGTGCATCACAATGCCGGTATTCTCGTAATTGGTGGGGGTCTTAGGTTAGAGAATCTTTTCAATAGAAGCCTTTATGTGGAAAGTCAATGAAATCTTCAGTCATAGCTTTTGCTCTGTATCTGCAGCATTTCCATAGCAGAATCAGCAACAACTGCAGATGCTCCATTCAAGTCAATGGGGGACAACCAGCAAAGAATTCATAGCGTACCCACAGGACTGAGGAATCAGGTTACATGCTGCACATAGAAGTCTATGGAGAGGGGAGGAGGAGAAAGCTGCCCAGTAAAGCTGGGCTCACATGAGCCACAAATATGTTGCTCACTGTTGAAATTACAAAGTTGAGATTAAACGCTTGCAAGTGTGTAAACGCCCCGCAATAGTCTGAGGCACTTCTATGCCACTTATACTTAACTAGTTGCCGGTGCTTATACACCTGCAAAGAAGTGACATGTTATAAAATATGCGGCGCGTCATTGACAGACACTGCGTATTCTACATTGATCTCTATGGGTACTGTATTGTACAATCTTTGGGACATATTTTGGCAAATATTTAGGCGAAATTATGCAAGAAATACGAGCAGAATATGGCCCAAAAGACGCCAGAGACAGACACAGAGAGGCTGCTGCATATGTTACAGTTATACATCACCCTAGTGCCGAATTCACAGCTAACACTGCTCTTTACTGCTCTATAGTGTCCTCCATCCTGCTTCTCCAAGTGCACTATAGAAATATAGGTGACCAGGCTATATGTGTGTGTAATGTCAGACAGGGGTGTCTAGCACCCTCCAGGGGAGATGATACTTCGAGCCCACTAGTGGAGCGGATTTTTGGGGCCCACCAGAAGTTAATTTTTAGGGCCCAACTTGCAGCTACTGTACTTTTGTACTCTGCAAGGTCTGGGGTCCACCAGGGCTATCCACTGCCCCATTGTGGGCCACTCCAAACCACTGTGTGTTTATTATGGGAGACATCATAGCAGCTAGTCTCAACCCACTAGCTCAAGGTCAACTGAAAATGTAACAGGTAGACTGTAGACTAGAAAACTTCTGCAAAATGCCACTTACAAGCTATATAATGTACAGAAATAGTGCTACTCATGTACACAGACAACAGGTGATCCTAAAAACTTACCTAAAAGTTCAGGTATGCGCTAACACTAGCGGCATAACTCAAAAACCTGGGTACTAGAATACACTGATTGTCAAATAACATCAATATTTAACTTCAGGAACATTATAAAAAAAATTTTACCGAAAAGTATCAGTAAAGAAAGTCTTCGAGCTAATGTTCCTAAAATTGCTGCTATGGAAAACCCCCTTGTGGTGCCACACATAAAAGAGGGCATCAGAATAGGCGGGTGCACCGGACAGGGCATGGTGCTGGTTAAAACCCTTGAAATTCTGCTCACTTTGATGTACTTTTTGGCCGCCATCTTCATGTACCACAGTGGCCAAACCACAGAACATCAGTAGGGATTGTGGAAGAAACAACCGATTGTATTTTCTCCTCTGAAGAATCTCACACGTCTGTTTGTACTTGTTCTGGTTTCCATCATAAGAGCAAATCATTTAAGGCTCTATTCCCACTAAGTTTAGTGTACACCCTGCATATAAGACAGGAACACCTCAAATATATTTGCCAAATGTATGTATACATGCAGTGTGCATGTATACATTTAGAGAAGTTCTTTTTACAGGACCCCAACACCTTCTGTACAGACATTTGCCGTTTATGCTTCTTTTGAGAATTTCTTTTAGAATCTGTGATGAAAAAAAATGTGTCTTTATATAAAATCAAAGATATACAGAGGAACAGCTCCAGACATAGAGGCTATCAATATACAACACAGCCACATGTATACGGCAGTATGGTGGGGTGACGCAGAGTGTACCCTCAGGGCATGTCCCCGCGGCACAGGTTTTTGGTTTTGAAAGCCATCTGTCAACCTTTTACATGGACTTCAATGGAAAATCCGTACAGCGGCCCCCACAGCATGGACTTTCCACCAGACGTTTTTTTAGACCGCCGGTGGTCCGAAAAACACAGAACATGTTCATTCTTCCGCCCAGTTTTTGGGCGGAACATGAACCTGTGGGCGCGAAGGGAGAGGGCTGAAACCCGGAGAAAATCCGCCCCCTGCGTGCCAAAAACAGAGCAAATACCAGTCGAGATTTCCCGACCGGTATTGGTTCTGTGCCGTGTAAACGCGACCTACATGTCTCATGGGTACAAGTCCAATCTTTGGGAATCCCACAGTCTCTCAATTCAGGTAGAAAATGTCTGGGGAGGTCGGCGGCTCCCTCCAGTTCGCTCTATGGGGGCACAGAAAAAGCCATGACCTTTCCATTGATTCTCTATCTGAATGTGGTGGGAAGCAGTAGCATGGGACCGACAACCCCTTTCCCAAAATATAAAGGTGGTGAGACATGCACGGCATAATGATCTACCATGAAAATATTCTTTTAGGGTTAAAGGGGTTGTCTCACTACATTGATTCATCTTACCTCAGTCCTGTTTTCTTGGTTTCATTTTTAATTAAGGGGTGTGTTTACTGGCTTCCACTAGGCTGCAGTAGAAGCCAGGTCTGTAGCTATAGCAACAAGTGCTGGCAGCCTATCAGGATAGATCAAACAGGTCTGTAACTATAGCGACCTGAGGAGCTGATGCAGCCCATACAAGAGGGGATATCTAGGAATAGGTAGGACACTGTTAATGGACACATATTGAAAAATGATTTGTTTTTGCAAGATTTTTAACATAAAAAGCAATCCTTGTGGTGAGACAAGCCCTTTAAGGCTAGGGCTACACTGCATCGTACAAAAAACATCCGAAATCGACCATTTTTTTTCCAATGCAGTGCTGCGGTTTTTGTCACATTTCATGCACAAACCCTGGTCGGTTCTTATTTTTTTCTTCCGTCGGCCATACAATTGTAGTGTATGGGAAGATGGAGAAAAAAAATAAAAGCGCCGGCGTATTATACAACCTGTTGTATAATACGCCGGCACCAAAAGATGTTCGTAAAAAAAAAAAAAAAAAAAAACGACCTGTGGAGACTACAAGTTGTTTTTTCTGTTATCGTCTATGGAGCTGCCTGAATTATCGTATTTTTGGCGCTTTTAAAATTTAAAAAAAAAAAAAAAAAAAAAAATCGCCAAAAATACGATCATAATGCTATGCACTGTAGACAGCCTCATGCACACAGAAAGGGTTTGCTATGGAAATTTTCTGAAAAAAATCTGCAGGTAAAAAACTGCAATGATCATATGGATGTTGGAGGTGGATTTTACCTCACTGAAGGCAATGAGAAAAATCTGCAGTAGATGTGGGATAGAAAGGGGCATCCCGATTTAAAAATCCACATCGCAGGTCAATTTCTGCAGTGAAAATCTCCATCACATGGGAATTATAAAATCCCATCCATATGGCTGAAACTGCAATATATTGTGGATCTTCCACGTGCAGATCTGCATGGAAAATCTGCTGTAAAAAAACACCCCAGGTCCATTCCCCCTTAGGCCAGGTCTCCACAGCACTGGTTTCTTGATGGATTTTTAAGCAGATTCAGTATTTGGCATTCGTAAAAATCCAACTGTAACCAGTGCCCATAGATCATAATAGAAAATCCGAGCTGTAGTCTACAAAGTGCGGATTTCATAATGTTGGAACCTGTTCTATAATACATTTCTATGAACTGGGTTGGCCAAAATCCCAAAAAACGGACCCCGGTTTTTGTCACAAATCCGAGCCAAACACCACAGTACGGCAATTGTAAAATATCTTCAGATTTTCAACACCATTTTACAGCTGCCGTGTAGACATAGCCTTAAGGTATATTCACCCAGCTGTGAATTTTATAATAGATTCGTCTGAAAATTTTACTGCACATTTTTCTACATTGAATGGCTGAAGGCAAAATCTGCAGATAAACTTTCCTGTGGATTTTGCCTTCTTCCATATGAGTGTACCTTTAAAGGGGTGTTCCCACCATACCGTAGACATTGCTGGCATACCAATAGGAACCCGTACCTATCTCCAGAACGAACCCCAAAACCTCTCCATTTTGAAAGGACAGGTGGTTGGGAATCCCCCATTGACATCAATGGGTGTTCTCAGTACAGTGCCCTTAAGGGGTTTTGCCACGATGTAATGTTGACATAGGATCCTCCAAAATGGGTATTTAATCACTTTTCTAAATATATGTGATTACGGAAAGTGAAGCCTCAGAGCTACAGCTTTCTTTCCATGCCCTTAGTTACCCGACAGTTTACATTAGACACGACCAGGAGCTGATCTGGCCGGGCTTGTGCCGTATGCACTTCTTATCTGATGACAGGGAACATGAAGGAGCTAGCAAGGGACTGTGGAGAAATATCCTGTCTTTTGTATAGAGAATCCACTGGTTCTAATGTAATTATTTGTGTAAACATTGTAGAGCCTCCCTGGCACTACTTGTCTCTGCTCAGACCCCCTTCCTCTCCCCCATATCTCAGCATGCTGAGTTAATTTTGTCTCCTGATTCAGATAACCGATAAGGAACTGACTTCTTTGGCCATGTTCACACGGCTTAACTACGGGGCGTAATTTCGCCCCGCAATTACGCCGTGTGGCTGGGGGCGGGGCGGGAGCGGGGGAGTGAGCGGGGAGCCGGCACTTCGCCGGCCCATAGACAATCACTGCTAGCGGCGCGTATACGCCGCTAGAAAGTGACACGTCAATTATCTCCCCGCCGGGCGGGGAGAGGAGACGTAATCCATAGTTCTCTATGAGAACTCTGGATTAGCGTGATGAATGGGCCGTTTTCGGCCCGTAATTGGCGCACTTCGGCGCGTAATTACGGACCGAAATACGGCCCATTTTAAGCCGTGCGAACATGGCCTTTAAGGTAGTAAATCACCTGGTGGAATAGTTGGTCTACATCCAGATGTACATGAAGGTTTGCTCTCCAGCAGGTGTTTTCGGGAGACCCATGGAGCCAGAGGGAGACCTAAAACTTATATAATAAGCACTTGATAAAAGGACTACGGAACAGACGGACGTGTCTTATCGCCTGAATCAGCACCACAAGTGAATATACATACTAATATACAAGCGATGTGTGTCTACGTGATATGACAAAGTGCGTGATGTGATGGTGGAAGAAGACTGACGTAAAAGTTATATTTAATAAAGCAGATCGTCAGGTTTACAATCATCATCAGTGAGCGAAATCTATTAAGAAACGAGCAGCTTGGTAGTGGGCATGTCCTATACGTGACCTTCCCATGAGCAGAATAGTGACCTCCAGGAATTCAGTGATTACTCGTTGGAGGGTGGACGAGTACTGACACAGCAACCCCGTACCATACACAGCAGTCATGGCCACACCAATTAGTGAGTTACAGACATAAAACACCTTCTTAGTAAGAGCTATGACTGTCCCCAAACAAAGCGGGTTATGTCGAGGGGTAATCTCTCTCCCAGATCTATCACTTTCTCCTAAAGTCTTTGCTCAGGCCGTTCTTAATATGTCTCTTTTTTAGCAAATATTGTTGTCCCCTGTAAGATAACAATTCTGGAAAATCTTTTCTTATAACTATGTGCAGAGACGTAACTTGAAGCTCCTGGGCCCTAGTGCAAAAAGTGAAATGGGCCCCGCAGCTACCATGTGCCACTTACATGCTGGTATCTCCTTATGTGTCAGGAGGGCTTTTGGGGCCCCCCCAGGATGCAAGGCCCAGTGGCGACTTCTACCTCTGCACCCCCTATAGCTACATCCCTGACTCTGTTCTGTTCCTGTGCTATTTCTTTTAGAAATGTATCACTGAATCTGTCAGCTGGGCGTTACCAATTGGGGATGGAACATTGTGCAATCAGTGCTGACTGTCCGAGTGTGCAGGGACACATGCTTGGAATACTGGAATGGTAACACCCAGTTGACAGATTCAGTAATACATTTCTAGGAGGAATAAGAGGAACAGCACAACATGAAGTCCCAAGAGAAGGTGTAGCCACCAGCCTGGGCGATAAGCTGTTTGCTTTGGGTACTGCTCCCAACACCCCCGAACAAACAGCTGGTTGTATTAGGGAATGCATTAGATGAATCGCCAACCATGTAGCACAGGGCGTCTATAAAGGAACTGCGAGTAAGGAAAGTTATAATAAAGTGAAATTTGGGTGATTAGGGTTAGTCATTCCAGCACAACTGAGAGCAAGCACTCCCATAGAGAGCAACCACTATGTACCAAGTGGAAACCCGGGGCATACATCTTAGAGGTCCATACATATAACTTTACATACATTACAAATTCCTCACTATCTTTTCAGACTCTACGTATAAGGATGATGAGGGTTTACCAGAATAGGAGCCTCGTCTACCAAGCAGCATTTTTTTCTGTATCAGCCTTGTGCAGAGGGCCCCCTTCTTTAAAGTCCTTATTCCCCACTAAGACATATGGGGCCGGAGTTTCTCACCCCTTTTAAATTTTTGCTTCTAACCAAGACGATAGGTTGACTACTTTGGGTCCTGTTCCCGGTAAGGACAGAGGACGTCCACTAGAATGTGAATTAGTACTGAGCTGCCGTTTGCTGTGTATCATCCATGTGCAGAGGGCCCACTAAGGCATATGGAGCAGGAGCTTCTCACTACTTCCAAAATTCTGCCCCTAACTAAGATAAGTTGACTGATCGTTCCGGGTGCGGAGGCATGATGTCCACCAGAATGGGAACCACTCGTACTGAGCAGCACTTTCTTCTGGCTTAGGTCATGTTCACACAGCGTTTTTGGACGAGGTTTTGGACGAGGTTTTCGGAGCGCTTCCTCGCCCAAAACACATCAAAACCTTGCCTGAAACACGCTTCTTCAGCAGAGGTTTTGACGAGGCTTTGATCAGGTTTTGGACGAGGTTTTCACCCATACAAATGAATAGCCAGGACAAAAACCGCGGTGAAAACCGCACCGAAAACTGCCAAAACCGTGCTAAAAACTGCGCCGAAAAACGCGCTTCAAGAATTGACATGACACTTCTTTATCATTGCTTCCAAAGAAGCGTATAAAAACCTCGTCGTGTGTGAACTACAATGAGGTTTTACATAGGAATCAATTAAATGAACTGGGGGCATTTTGGACGAGGTTTTGGGCGAGGAAACGCTCCGAAAACCTCATCCAAAAACGCCGTGTGAATATGCCCTTAGAGAGGGGTCCTGTGTGAAGGTCACATCTCTACAATGTCTGTACACCCAAATAAGGCCTATAGACGGGGGGTTGATTTCATGAGACAACCCCTTTCAATGATCGGCTTTTTCACTCTAAAACTGTATTTGATATATAAAGACACCTGCCAATCTAGTCACTGCCATAGGGGCTGCTCAAAGAATAGAGGCAGCAAGCCATCCCCTTCCGTGAAAAAAAAGCTTCCCTGGCAAACCACCGATCAATCGATTCTAGTCCAGCTCTTGATGCCCCAACCCTCAGCTGATGACCCCGTCTGCAAATGAATGGCTGACCATGTTGGCTCGAGTCCACCACAACAGGAGCCACTCTCTCCTCTGGCCAATAAAGGGGGTTTTTGCCCTATTAATTTGTATGGGTGAAAACAGTGCTGAAAACCTCATCCAAAACCTCTTCTGAAGAAGAAGCGCATTTCAGAAAAGGTTTTGATGCTGTTTTGGTTGCTGACAAATCAGCGTCCAAATAAGCTGTGTGAACATGCCCTTAGGGGCCATTTACATGGCACAGGACAAATACTGGACGGTTTATCCGGCTGGTATTTGTCCCATACACACGGCCGCTGGGGGAGAAAAGCCCTCCCCCTTCACATAGACGTGTTCTTCTGCCGCCCGAAAACCGGTCGGAAGAATGAACATGTTCAATGTTTTCCGGACCGCCAGCGGTCTGAAAAACTGCCAGGCGGAAAATCCATTTTCCATTAAGGTTCGTGTAAAAGTTTGACAGCAGACGGTTTTCAAAACCAAGAAGCGGCTGAAAAACCATACCGTGGGGACATGGCCCTAGGGAATGTTCACACGGCTGATTTGGATGCTGAATTTTCAGCTTCCAAAGTGGCGTCAAAACCTTGCCTGAAAAGCGCCTTTTCACGCAAGGTTTTGGATGAGGTTCTAGATGAGGTTTTCAACACTATTTTCACCCATACCAATTAATAGCACGGACAAAAAGCGCACCAAAAACCGTGCCAACAATGCTTCAAAAACGCGCCAATAAACGCCTCTAAAAATGCCTCCAGATTTTGGATGAGGTGTTGAAGCTCCATTGATTCCTCTGGAATTGACATGACACTTCTTTTTCAGCGCCTAAAACGCGGATTAAAAACCTTGTCATGTGCTTCAACTACAACACTGTTTTGCATAGGAATCAATGAAAATGAGCGGGGGGCGTTTTGGAGGCTTTTTTGATGCTGTTTTGGAAGCAGAAACTCTCAGAAAGCAGAGTGAAAATCAGCCTCGTGAACTTACCCTAAGGCCCGGTTCACACGGCTTATTCAAGCCATATTTACGGGACGGATTCCGCCCGCAATTACGGCTTGAATAAGGGGCTGGGCAGGGGCGCCGCCCGCCGGCCCCATAGACTTTCATTATCCACGTCGCGTATCCCGCCGGAATAATGTGCATGTCACTTTCTCCCCCCGCGGCGGATTCGCCGAGCGGGGAGGAGAGACAGGATCCATAGTTCTCTATGAGAACTGTGGATTACCGTAATGACAGGGACGGATTCCAGCCGTATTGGAGTGCAGTACGGTGCACAATACGGCTGCAATCCGTGCCCAAAATCAGCCGTGTGACCTTACCCTAACGGTGTACATTCTGTGTATTCGCCACCCAAGCACGGTGATAACAAGAAGTGAACCTACCCACATTCAGGACATCAGTGCTGGAGACATGTACATTGGGGAGCAAAGCATGAGCCAGCAAAGTGCCATAACCTGCAATAGAAAAATGGCGCGCATGCGGCTATGATCACATTGGGACTTGTTTATGAAAACTGTCTAAGGTTATGTTCACACAGCATATTTGCAGGACGTATTTTAAGCTGCAATACGCCCCAAAATATGTCCCGGGAAAAAAGTAATTCATAGCACTCATTGAGTGCTATGGTTACCTGCCGTTTTACATGTAGGGATCCACTTTAAAGAGGTCGCCGTGAAGCTTATACCATCTGATCAAAAAGTATATGGAGAACCTCCTGTTCATTTCTGTAAACTTTTGCTGAGAAGCAGAGCAATGTACGGGAGGTGGATGTGTGCTCCACGGCTTTTCTCCCTTCCAGGACTATATTATCATTGCACTGAAAACCATCGCTGACTACACTTTTGAGTACATTTTATCCATATACAGGCAGTCCCTGACTTATATCTGTCCCCTATTTACAAACAGAGACTTATGGGGCATGCTGGCACTTGTAGTTCCATGTTCCACAGCAGATAGTAGCTGTGGAACGACACGTTCCAGCATGCCACAGCAGCACATGAGGTGAAAATGAGGTGAAATCTTCTTAACAGAGGCAGAGACAGCAAAACAAATGTAAAAACCTTTCCCTGCACTATTCAACACTAAAAAAAAAACTTTTGTGCTGCAGTTACATTTAATAAATATACCTGATCCGACTTACATACAAATTTAACTTAAGAACAAACCTGTAGTCCCTATCCCGTTCATAACCTGGGGACTGCTTGTACTGGCTGAATGTGGTCATATGGATGAAACACATAGCCATACCCGTCCCATACGTATAGCAAACGTGACGCATAGAAATTGTGTCAAATTGGCTAGAAACAGTCACAGCAATAGCCGTCGCCGGGACACAGAATATATAGCAAGAGCATAATCCCCTATTACACTCACTTCAATAAACTTTATTAGTTACATAAACAATTTGTGTCGCTTCCATCCCATATACTTATTGCACTGACTTGCACCCGTTGTAGTAACCTGCCTAATTAGGATCCTATGATCCGGCGTGGCGTGGTGCCGCACTGAATTACCAGACACACCCGGCGGCTACACACCTATTCCAGGTGCAATCCTGTCAAACCTTCTGAAGGCACCAAAAAAGCCGCGCCCCCCATCCCCAACCCCCCCCACCCTAGTAATTTCCATTGAAAAAAGTAATTTATTTTTTATAAACATTAAACCCCCATCCTTTAAACAAATCAGTATTAAAAAACTTTAAAACACATGTCGATTAAAAAGAAATAAAGCAATATATATTATAATCTCATATTAAATACATATAAAAGGAAAAAATAAAAACAAATGGAAAATTTTAAGAAAAAAAAAAGCAACATCTAAGTATAATAAACAAATTTATCCTTACTTTTAATATCAGATTTAATATAATACATTTTTTTAAGTAAAAAAATACAAAATAAAAAGAGAATCAGCTAAATGTAACATAATAGGAATTGAAAAAAGAATAAAATCAGCGAAGCGTAATAAAGATATAATACATATAAAGCGGCCATTTAAAGGCAACTGCCCGGGCCCTTGCCATTTTCCAAGCTCAGAATTTTCCACGCAAGTTTTGGGAGCCGCTCCCATGTAATTTAAAATTTTTAGGGTTACGGGGGCAGAAGGGAGTGACCCTTATGTCCCAAACTTTCCCAATGGGCATCAAGTTGCAGGCGGATACCGGGGGGATCCTACCGGGGGGTACCCAGGCGAGGAGGCGGTGGGGGGATGGCCCAATAAAACACGGAAACACACTGGGTTTTTTCCCGCAGGGGCACGGGGTTTGGGTTCTGAAAAATTATTTTCCTTTTGGGTGCCGGGGGGGTGTGCAAACAAAGGGGATGGGGCCTGGCCTAAAACACGTCACAAACCCCCGCCCGGGGAAAAAACAAACCCCTGATGGGGCCGAAAATTTCTTATCATAGACATTCAGTGCCAGGCACAAAGATTCCCCCCAAAATTAAATATTTTTCCCCAAAAGATAAACCCCCGCACAGAGAAACCCCCACACAGAGATGCCCCCCCCACCGAGTTTGCACCCCCATCAGCACAGAGGGAAAAAGCCCCAGCACAGAGATGCCCCCAGCAACAGAGATGCCCCCGCACCCGGGATAGCAACCCGCATCACACAGAGATGCCCCCAGCACAGAGATGCCCCAGCACAGAGATGCCCCCCCCACCGAGAAAAGCACCCCACAGAGGGTGCCCCCAGCACCACCACAGAGAAGCCCCCCCGGCAACCAGCACAAGATGCCCCCAGCACCATACAGAGGGTGCCCCCGCCCCCACAAAAAAAAAAAGAGTCCCCCAGCACCAGCACAGAGATGCCCCCAGCACCAGCACAGAGATAGCACCAGCACAGAGATGCCCCAGCACAGAGATGCCCCCAGCACCCGCAAAAGAAATAGCAAAACCCGACAGAGATGCCCCAGCACAGAGATGCCCCCAGCACCAGCACAGAGATGCCCCCAGCACAGAGATGCCCCCAGCACCAGCACAGAGATGCCCCCAGCACCAGCACAGAGATGCCCCCAGCACCAGCACAGAGAAAAGCAACCCCACAGGGAATTGCCCCCCAGCAACCCCGGGACAGAGATGCCCCCAAGCACCCGAGATGCCCCCCACAAAAGAGATGCCCCCACACAGAGAAAGCCCCCCGGGACAGAGATGCCCCAGCACCCCTACAGAGAAGCCCCCCCCACCACAAAAAAGAGATGCCCCACACCAGACAAGAGATTCCCCCCAGCACAGAGATGCCCCAGCAAAAGAGATCCCCCAGCACAACGAATGCCCCAGCACAGAGATGCCCCAGCACAGAGATGCCCTCAGCACCAGCACAGAGATGCCCCCCAGCACAGAGATGCCCACACCAGCAAAAGAGAAACCCCCAAAACAGAATCCCCCAGCACCAGCACAGAGATGCCCCCAGCACAGAGAAGCCCCCAGCACCAGTACAGAGAAGCCCCCAGCACCAGTACAGAGAAGCCCCCAGCACCAGTACAGAGAAGCCCCAGCACCAGGGACAGAGAACCCCCCGCCCCCGAGAATTTCCCCCCAGCACCACACGTGAGCCCCCACACAGAGATGCCCCCCCACCCGTAAAAGAGATGCCCCCACAAAACCCGCACAAGAACCCCCATCACAGAGATGCCCCCCCACCAGCTCAGAGATGCCCCCCAGCACCAGCCCCAAAAAAGATCCCCCAGGGACCACACAGATATCCCCCAGCACAATATGGGCCCCCCGCACCACACGAAAAGCCCCCAGCAAACCCGCAAAAGATATGCCCCCACACAGAGATTGGGGGCCCCCCAAACCCGCACAGATATTTCCCCAAAACACCAAACACAGAGATGCCCCCCGCACCAGTACAGAGAAAAACCCCCCCGCCAGATATTCCCCCCGCACAGGGGGAAAGCCCCCCACCCCCACAAAAGATTTTCCCCCCCCACCCGTACAAGATGCCCCCCAACCCATACAAATGCCCCCGGGAATCCAGGGACAGAGGGTGCCCCCAGAACCAGTACAGAGATGCCCCCCCCGCCCCCCCGCCCCAGAGAAGCCCCCAGCAAACCCGCCCAGAGATTCCCCCAGCAAGAAATTTCCCCCAGCACCAGCACAGAGATGCCCCCAGCACCAGTACAGAGATGCCCCCAGCACCAGTACAGAGATGCCCCCAGCACCAGCACAGAGATGCCCCCAGCACCAGCACAGAGAAAAACCCCCAAACACCAGCACAGAGATTTCCCCCCAGCAACCCGTACAAGAAAGCCCCCACCCCAAAAAGATTCCCCCAGCACCAGCACAAAAGATGCCCCCACACAGAGAAAAGCCCCAGCACAGAAATGCCCCCCCCCCCATCAGCACAGAGATCCCCCCGCAAACCCGCACAAGATTTCCCCCAGCACCAGCACAAAGAACCCCCCGCACAGAAATGGGCCCCCCATCAGCCCAAGATTTGCCCCGCCCAGGGATTTCCCCCCACCCACCCAGAGATTTCCCCCCGCACAGAGAACCCCCCCCCCCAGCACACCCGATTCCCCCACACCCAGTAAAAGATGCCCCCAGGGACCACACAGAGGAAAACCCCCACCCCCCCCCACCCCAGAAGGAAAGCCCCCAGGCCCCCCAAACACAGAGAAGCCCCCAGCACCAAACAACTAGAGTCCCCCCAGCAACCCCCAGCATAGAGATGCCCCCACACCACAGCATAGAATGCCCCACACCAACAGCATAAAAAATCCCCCACACCAGCACACAGAAAGCCCCCAAGCACCAGCACAGAGATGCCCCAGCACCAGCACAGAGAAGCCCCCACCCGCACAGAGAAGCCCCCACAAACCCTACAGAGAAGCCCCCAGCACCAGCACAGAAAATGCCCCCCGCAAAAGAGGGTGCCCCCCAGCACCAGCACAGAGATGCCCCCAGCACCAGCACCGAGATGCCCCCAGCACCCGTACAGAGGGTTTCCCCCACATCAGCACAGAGATGCCCCCCCGCATCATCACAAAAATATGCCCCCAGGCACCCCGCACAGATTTGCCCCCACCCCCACACAGAGATGCCCTCACACCCCCACAGAGATGCCCCCCACACAAAAATGCCCCCGGGGCCCCATACAAGAAAGCCCCCCCGCACGAGATCCCCCAGCCCAGGGGATAGCACCAGCACCAGCACAGAGATGCCCCCAGCACCAGCACAGAGATGCCCCCCGCAAACAGGCCCCAGAATGCCCCCAGGCCCCCCGAACCTGAGGGTGCCCCCAGCACGATAAAGCCCCCCCGCACCAGTACAGAGATGCCCCCCCGTACGAGATGCCCCCCAGCACAGAGATGCCTCAGCATTAGCAGCAGGTGTGGCGCAGGCGCGGGCAGGGATGGCGCTCACCGAAGTACACGGTCTTGTCGCACTTGGGGCAGGGGGATGCCATGCTGCTGCTGCCGCTGCCGCCGCGTTTCCTTTTTTGGCTCCGGGGGCCAGGCTCCCACTTTTTTGGGGAAACGTCATTTTCAGCCTCTCCCCCCCCCCTCCTCCCGGGGCCCCAGGCTCCTATTAGGCGGGGGGCAGCAGCGGCCCCCCCCCGCCATTATCCCCCCCCAAACCCCCCCAGCTACTGTCCCGTAAAAACCGGGGCCCTTCCCGGGGGCCCCAAGCGGTGTGGGAAAAGGGGGGCAGGGGCTTGCGGGGTTCTAGCAAAAAAGGACCCCAAACTGTATATAGCTTTTTAAACCCTAGGGAGTAGAGCTGTACATGACTTGTATCCCAAAAAGGGAAACAAAAAGCTGTATATGGGGCCCGTAATCAATAGGGGGGGAGAGCTTTTAAATGGGTTTTTACAATAGGGACAACTGTATATGGCCCTTTTATCAATTTGGGGGGCAGAGCTGTATGTAGCTTGTAACAATAGGGACAGAGCTGATATAGCTTGTTTTCAATAAGGGGCAGAGCTTTTATATTTGCTTGTTTTTCAAAAAGGGAGCAAGCCCGTATATGGGTTGTACAATAGGAAAACAAGCTGTATATAGGCTTTTTAAACAAAAGGGGCAGACTGTAAAATTTGTTTTGTATCAATAGGGAGCAAGCTGTAAATACTTGTAAACAAAAAGGAGCAGAAACTGTAAAAACCTTTTATCAATAGGGGGTAGAACTGAAATGGCTTTTATCAATAGGGACAGAGCCTTTTATACCCTTTATCAATAGGGGGGGCCCAAACTGTATATAGCTTGTAACAATAGGGGACAAGCCCGGGATAAAAGGCTTGTATCAAAGGGAGAGAGCTGTATATGGCTTCCCCATCAATAGGGAACAGACTTTATATAGCTTTTTATCAATAGGGCAGAGCTGTAAAATGCTTGTATCAATAGGAAGCAGAAACTTATATAGCTTGAAACAATAGTGAGCAGAGCTGTATAAGCTTTTATCAAAAGGGGGTAGAAACTTTAAAAATGGCTTTTTATCAATAGGGAGCGAGCTGTATATACTTTATCAATAGGGAGCAAGCTTTTTAAAATCTTGTAACAATAGGGAACAGAGCTTTTAAAAGGCCCCTTTTTATCAAAAGGAAGCCGAGCTGTAAATTTCTTCTAACCCAAAAGGGAGCCAAACTGGGATAAAGCTTGTATCAATAGGAGCAGAGCGGGATATTTTCTTTCTTTTCCCCCCAAAAGGGGCAGAGCTGTATATTTGGGTTCTATAAAAGGGAGCAAAAGCGTATATAGCTTGGGATCAATAGGGCCAGAGCTGTATATGGCTTTTATCAATAGGGGGCAGAGCTTTAAAAATAGCTTTTTAAATTTTAGGGAAACAAGCTGTATATGGCTTTTTTTAATATAAACAGAGCTTATATGGGTTGTAATTTAAAAGGACAAAAGCTGTGTATAGCTTGGGATAATAGGGAAAACAGACGAAAAATAGCTTGTATCAATAAGGGGGGCAGAGCTGTATATAACTTGTTCAATAGGGAGAAGCGTAAATGGGTTGATCAATTGGGAGCAGAAACTGTAAAAGGCCCTTTTATCCAAAAAGGGGAGTAGAGCTTTTTAAAGGGTTTTATCAAAAGGGGGCAGAGCGTATGTAGCTTGTATCAAAAAGGGGGCAAGCTTTATAAAAGCTTTTATCAATAGGGGGCAACTGTATATACTTTTAAACAATAGGGAGCAGAGCTGTATATGGCTTCTATCAATAAGGGAACATAGCTGTATTTGCTTGTATCAATAGGGAGAGAGCTTAAAAAGCCCTTTTATCAAAAGGGGGCAGAGCTGTAAAATAGCTTGTTTTCAATAGGGAGCAGAGCTGTATAAGGCTTTATCAATTGGGGGGGCAGACGTATGGAAACCCTTTTAACAAAGGGGGAAAAAGCTTTTAAAAATACTTTTTAAACAATAGGGAAACAGAGCTGTATATAGCTTGCATCAAGAGGGAGCAGAGCTGTATATGGCCTGTATCAATAGGGAGCAGAGCTGAAAAAATACTTGTAACAATAGGGAGTTTGAGCTGTATATGGCTTTTATCAAAAGGGAACCGACTTTAAAAAGCTTGAACAATAGGGGGGTAAGCTGTTTTAAAAACTTGTATCAATAGGGAGCAGAGGGGTAAAATTTCTTGAAACAAAAGGGGGGCAAGGTGGGGCGGGTTTGTATCAATAGGGAGCCCGAGCTGTATATGGCTTGTATTAAAAAGGGAGCAGAGGGTTATATAGCTTTTATCAAAAGGGGGCAGAAACTGTATATACTTGTATCAATAGGAAACAGAGCTGTATAAGGGGTTTTTAATCAATAGGGACAGAGCTGTATTTTGGCCCTTTTATCAAAGGGAGCAGAGGGTGTTTAAAACTTTTATCAATAGGGGGCAGAGCTGTATATTTGGGTTGTAAACAATAGGGACAGAGCTGTATATACTTTTTATCAAAAAGGGCAGAGCTGTTTTTATAGCGTATCAATAGGGGGGCAGAGCTGTAAAGTAGCTTTTTTATCAATATGGGAGAGAGCTTATAAAGCTTGTATCAATAGGGGGTAGAGCTGTTTTATGGCAGTATCAAAAAGGAGCAAAAGCTGTATATGGTTTGTAACAAAAGGGATTTGCTGTATAGGGGTTTTAAACAATAGGGGGCAGAGGGTGTATGTAGCTTGTATCAATAGGGAGCAGACGGAAAAAGCTTTTTATCAAAAGGGAGGGAAAGCAGGAAAATACTGTTCAATAGGGAAACAGACTGTAAAAAAGGGGGGGGGGGTTTTTAAACAAAAGGGAGCAAGCGTAAAAATACCCTTTTAACAATAAAGGGGGCAAAAGCTTTTTATTTTGGGTTTTATCAATAGGGAGAGAGCGATAAATCTTTTATCAATAGGAGCCCGAGCGTTATAAGGCTTTTTCATAGGGGGCAAGCTGGGAAAATGGCTTTTATCAAAAGGGAGCAAAGCTGGGATATGCTTATATCAATTTGGGGGCAGAGGGTTTAATAGCTTTTTAAAAAAAATAGGAGCCCGAGCTGTATATGGGTTTTAAATTTAAAATTGGGGCAGAGCTGTAAAGGGTTTTATTTAAAAGGGAGCAGACTGTGGGAAGCTTTTCAAAAAGGGAGCAGAGCTGGGAAAAAACTTGTATCCAAAAAGGGAGCAGAGTTTTATATAGCTTGAATCAAAAGGGGCAAAGCTGTATATAGCTTATATCAATAGGACAAGCTTATATAGCTTGGGATCCATAAAGGGGCAGAGCCCGTATAAGCTTTATCAATAGGGAGGGAGAGCTGTGGGGGCTTTTATCAATAGGGACAGAGCTGTTTTAAAAAAGGCCCTTTGAAACAATAGGGAGCAGAAACTTTTAATTTCTTTTATCAATAGGGAATAGAGCTGTAAAATAGCTTTAAAACAATAGGGGGCAGAGCTGTATATGGCCCTTTTATCAATAGGGAGCAGAAGGGTGTAAATTCTTCTAAAACAATAGGGGGCCGAGCCCTTTTAAAAAGCTTGATCAATAGGGAGCAGAACTGGATATGGCTTGTATCAAAAAGGGACAGAGCTGTATATTAAACTTATTATCAATAGGGAGCAAAAGCTGTATATAGCCTTTATTTAAAAGGGAGCAGAAACTTTTAAAATTGGCTTGTATTAATAGGGGAGCAGGGGCTGTATATATTTGTAACAATAGGGGAGCAGAGCTGTATAAAAGCTTGTACAATAGGGACAGAGCTGGGATAAAAGTTGAAACAATAGGGAGTAAAAGCTGTAAATTGGGTTGGGATCAATAGGGGCAAAACTGGGATAAGGCTTGTATCAATAGGGAAACAAAAGCCCGTATATAGCTTGTATCAATAGGGGGCAGAGCTTTTATATAGCTTGATCAAAAGGGGGTTAAAAGGGTGTTTTATGGCTTTTATCAAAAGGGGGCAGAGCTGAAATAGCTTGTTTTCAATAGGGGCAAGCTTTAAAAGGCTTTTTATCCCAAAAGGGAAACAGGGCTTATAATTAAGCCTTGGGAAAAATAAAAAAGGAAAAGAGCTGAAAAGGCTTCTTTTCCCAAAAGGGACAGAGCGTATAAAGGGTTTGTAAACAATATGGGGCAGACTGTATATACTTATATCAATAGGGAGCAAAGCTGTTATAAACTTTTTTAAAAAGGGAGCAGAGCTGTATATGGCTTGTATTAAAAAAAGGAGGGAACTTTTTATGGCTTGTAAACAATAGGGAGCAGAGGGTGTATATAGCTTAAAATCAATAGGGACAAGCTGTAAAATTTGCTTGAAATTAAAAAGGGAGCAAACTGTAAAAAGGGCTTCTTTTCAATAGGGAAACAGAGCTGTATATGGCTTGTATCAATAGGGAGCAGAGCTGTATATAGCTTATATCAATAGGGAGCAGAGCTGTATATAGCTTGTATTAATAGGGAGCAGAGCTGTATATGGCTTGTATTAATAGGGAGCAGAGCTGTGTATAGCTTTAAACAAAAGGGGGCAAGCTGGGATATAGCTTTTATCAATAGGGAGCAAGGCGAATATAAACTTGTAAACAATAGGGGGCAAGGGTTTTAAATAAGCTTTTTTTAACAATTTGGGGGCAAGCTGATATAGCTTATATTTAATAGGGGGCAGAAACGTAAAAGCCCTTTAACAATAGGGAGCAAGCTGTAAAAATTTGCTTTAACAATAGGGGGCCCAAGGGAGTTTTAAAATTGGGTTCTATCAAATTTTGGGAGCAGAGCGTAATGGCTTCTATCAATAGGGGGCCCGAGCTGTATATGGCCTTTTATCCCAAAAGGGAGCAGAGCGTAAATAGCTTGTATAAAAAGGGAGCAAAGCTGTATATGTCTATCAAAAGGGGGCAGAGCCTTTTATATGGCTTTTTACAAAAGGATCACCCGCCCTATAAGGCTTTTATCAATAGGGACAGAGGGTGTATATACTTTGTAAACAAAAGGGGCAACGGGATAAGGCTTGTAAACAAAGGAAAAGAGCTGTTTTATAGCTTGAAAAGTAGGAGCAAGCTGTTTCGGCTTATATCAAAAAGGGGAACAGAGCTGTATATACCTTATATCCCCAAAAGGGATCAGAGCGTATATTTGCTTGTATCAAAAAGGGAAAACAGACTGTAAAAAAAGCTTGTATCAATAAAGGGGGCCGAGCTGTATAAAGCTTTATCAATTTGGGAGAAGGGGCGAAATGGCTTCATCAAGGGGAGCAGAGCTGTATGTAGCTTTATCCAAAAGGGAGCAGAGCTGAAAATTGGCCCTTTTAAACAATAGGGGGGCAGAGCTGTAAAATAACTTTTAAACAAAAAGGGGAGGCAAAACTGTATATTGGGGTTTAACAATAGGGAGCAGAGCTGTATTGGGGTTGTATCAGTAAAGGGGGCAGAGCTGTTATAGCCTTTGTATAAGTAGGAGCAGAGGGTTGCGGGTTAAAGTCAAAAAGGGAGCAAAAGCTTTAAAAACCCTTTTTAAACAATAGGGAGCCCAAACTTTTAAAAGCTTGTTTTCAAAAAAGGGGGCAAAGCTGGGATATTTCTTTTTACAATAGGGGGCAGAGCTGTAATATGGCTCCTATCAAAAAGGGGGGCAAGCTGTTAATTTTTTTTTTTTAACCTGTATCAATAGGGGGCAAGCTGAAAAATGACCCTTTAAAACAAATGAGAGCAGAGCTGTATATGGCTTGATCAATAGGGGGCAGAGCCCGTTTTATAGGGTTCCCATCAAAAGGGGGCAGACTTTTATATAGCTTTTTATCAAAAAGGGACAACTGTAAAATAGCTTTTTTTACAAAAGAGACAAAAGCTGTATATACTTGTATCAAAAGGGACCAAACTGTACAAAACTTGTAACAATAGAGAGCAGAGGGTGGGATAGGCTTGTATCAATAGGGGACAAGCTGTTTTATAGCTTTTTAAACAAAAAGGGGGCAGAAACTGTAATGGCTTCAAACAATAGGGGGCAGAGCTGTATAAAAGCTTGTTTTCAATAGGAGCAGAGCTGTTAAAAAGCTTTTTAAACAATAGGAAACAAGCTTATATAGCTTGTATCCCAAAAGGGAGCAGAGCTTTTACATGACTTTAACAAAAGGGAGCAAGGGTGTATTAGCTTTTATCAATAGGGAAACAAGCTTTATATACTTGAACAATAGGAAACAAGCTGTGCGGCTTGTAACAATAGAAAGCAGACTGTTTTATAGCTTGTATCAAAAAGGGGGGCAGAAACTGTAAAAAAGGCCCTTTTAAAAAAAAAGGATAAAGAGCGTAAAAGGCCTTTAAACAATAGGGAGCAGAGCGTAATATGGCTTGAAAAAATAGGGAAACAGTGCTTTTTTTTAGTTTAAACAATAGGGAAACGTATTGGGAAATAGCTTTTAAAAAAAAAGGGAGCAAAAGCTTTTTAAAAACTTGAAAACAATAGGGGGCAGAGCTGTATATGGCTCAATCAATAGGGGGCGGGCTGTAAATGGGTTTTATCCAAAAGGGGCAAAGCCCGAAAATGGCTTATTCAAAAAGGGGGCAGAGCTGTAATAAGGGTTTTAATAAAGGGGCAAGCTGTATATGGGCTTTTATTAAAAAGGGGGCAGAGCTTGTTAAAAAACTTGGTTTTCAATATGGAGAGAGCTGTATAAAGGGTTTTAACAATAGGGAGAGGCTGTATATGCTTTTAAACAAAAGGGAGCAGAGCTTTTATATAGCTTGTATTTAATAGGGGAAGGGGCTGTTAAAATAGCTTGGAAACAATAGGGAAACAGAGCTGTATGTAGTTTATCAATAGGGAGCCGAGCTGAAAAAAGCCCTTTTAAACAATAGGGAGCCAAAGGGGGGGGGGGGGCCCCCCCCTATATAGCTTGTAAAAAATACACAGACTTTATAAAGCTTGTATCAATAGGAGCAGAAACGGGATATAGCTTGTAAACAAAAGGGAGAGAGCTTATATGCTTGAATCAAAGGGGGTTTGACTTTATATAGCTTGTATCAAATTTGGGACCCGAGCTGTTTAAAAAGGGCCCTTTTCAAAGGGAGCAGAGCTGTAAAAAGCCCTTTTATCCCAAAACGGGGGCAGAGCTGTTTTAAGGGCCCGTAACAATAGGGACAAGCTTTTTCAGTTGTATCAATTTCGGAGCAGAGCTGTATATAGCTTGTATCAATAGGGAGCAGAGCTGTATGTAGCTTGTATCAATAGGGAGCAGAGCTGTATATTGCTTGTTTCAATAGGGAGCAGAGCTGTATATAGCTTGGGATCCAAAAGGGAAACAGAAGGGTGGGCGGCTTGTAAACCCAAAAGGGGGGCAAGCTTTTTAAAATAGCTTTTTTTAAAGGGGGCAGAGCCCTTTTTTTGCTTGTTTTCCCAATTTGGAAAACAAAAGCTGTGCGGCCCCCGTATCAATAGGGAGGGAGAGCTTTATAAACTTGTTTTCAAAGGGAGAGACTGATATAGCTTGAAACAAAGGGGGCAGAGCTGAATAAAAGCTTTTTATCAATAGGGAGCAGAGCTGTATATGGCTTGTATCAATAGGGAGCAGAGCTGTAAAATAAACTTTTATCAATAGGAAGCAAGCTGTTTCGGCTTGTATCACTAAGAAAGGAAGCTGTTTTAAAAGCTTGGGGAATAGGGAGCAGAGCTGTATATAGCTTGTATCAATAGGGAGCAGAGCTGTATATGGCTTGTATCAATAGGGAGCAGAGCTGTATATAGCTTGTATCAATAGGGAGCAGAGCTGTATATAGCTTGTATCAATAGGGAGCAGAGCTGTATATGGCTTGTATCAATAGGGAGCAGAGCTGTATATAGCTTGTATCCAAAAGGGAAACGAGCCCGTATATAGCTTGTTTCAATAGGGGAGCAACCCGTTTTAAAGCTTATATCAATAGGGAGCAGAGCGTTAAATGGCTTCTAAACCAAAAAGGGGGCAGAGGGGTATGTACTTGTATCAAAAAGGGGGGCGAGGGTGTAAAATTGGGTTGTTAAAACAATTGGAAGGGAGGTTTTAAAAATGGCTTGTAAACAATAGGGGATCAAAGCCTTTTATATAACTTTTATCAATAGGGGGCAGTGGGGTATATAGCCTTTTATCAAAGGGAGCAAGCTGAATATAGCTTTTTAACAAAAGGGAGCAGAGCTGTTTCGGTTTTTATCAAAAAGGGAGCAATGTATATATTAAATCCAAAAGGGAGGGGGGGTGATATGGCTTTTATCAATAGGGAGCAGACTGTATTAAAACTTGTTTCAATAGGAGCCAAAAGCTGAATAAAGCTTTTATCAATAGGGAGCAGAGCTGTGCAACCCTTTTTTCAATAGGGGGCAGAGCTGTAAAATTTGCTTTTAAACAATAGGGAGCAGAGCTGTATATGGCTTGTTTCAATAGGGAGCAGAGCTGTATAGGGCTTCTATCAATAGGGAGCAGACTGTAAAATGGCTTGTAAAACAATAGGGGGGGGAAAAGCCCGTAAAAAAGCTTGTAACAAAAAGGGGGCAGAGCTGTATAAAGGCTTCTATCAATAGGAGCAGAGCTGAAAATGGGTTGTATCAATAGGGAGCAGAGCTTTTAAAAGGCCTTATCAATAGGGAGCAGAGCTGTTTTATACCCTTTTATTAAAAAGGGGGCAGAGTGTTTTAAAACTTGTATCAAATTTGGGGCAAGCTGTATATAAACTTTTAACAATAGGGACAGGCTGTAAAAACTTGTATCCCAAAAGGGGGGGGGCAGAGCTGTAAAAATCCTTTTATCAAAAGGAGCAGAGCCCGTATAAGGCTTTTTTATCAATTTGGGAGCAGAGCTGTATAAAAGCTTGAACAATTTGGGAGCAGAGCTTTTAAAAAGCTTTATTTTAAAAGGGGGCAGAGCTGTAAAAGCTTTTATCAATACGGAGCAGAGCTGGGAAAAAGGCTTCCCCACAAAAGGGAAAACAAAAGCTGTATATAGCTTTTATCAAAAAGGGAAAACAGAAACTGTATAAGCTTTTATTAAAAGGGGGCAGACCGTATAAGCTTGTAACAATATGGGACAAGCTGTAAAATCTTATCAAAGGGAGCAGAAACTGTATAGGCTTTTTTTAATAGGGAGCAGAGCTGTAAAGGCCCCGACAATAGGGGGGCAGAAAACTTTTTATGGCTTTTTAAACAAATAGGGGGGCAGAGCTGTATATAGCTTTAATCCCAAAAGGGAGCAGAGCTGTTTTTACTTTTATCAATAGGGACAAAAGGCCCGTATAAAGGGTTCTATCATAAAGGGGGCAATCTGTACCATTTATATTTGGGGATATAGGGCCGGTTTTTCAAAATGTCTAACCCGTAAAAAGGCCCTTGTTCCCCCCAAACAACCAAACAGAGCCCAAGCAACTAGCAGGGGCCCAATTTTGCAAACCAAAACTACCCCATACAAAAACCCAAAAAGATTCATAGTAATCTATCAAAAGCTCATAGCAACCAAGCCAAGCAACCAATCAGAGCTCAAAGCAAATAATTTTGTGCCATACAAAATAAAACAGAGCCTAAAGCAACCCAAACCCAACCCCTAAAAACTAATCAGAGTCCATAGCATCCAACCCCAAACTCATACGACCCAAACATCCAAAAGCAACCAATCAATCTCTAAAAACCAATCAGAGCCCACACAACCTATCAAACCCATAGGGAACCAACAGGCCCTTTGCAACCCAAACAGAGCCTAGCAAAACCCAAACCCAAACCAATAGCAACCAATCAGAGCCCAAAAAACAATCTATCAGAGGCATAGGGAACCTATCAAGCTCATAAACGACCAACAGAGCCAAAAGCACCCAGGGCAAAAAGGGCCCCTAGCAACCAGTCAGAGCCCCATAGCAACCATTTTAGAGCTCAGCCCTTTTCCCCTTTTTCAGAGCAAATTTAAAAAATGAAAGCGAGCTTTTCACTGGTTGGGTATGGGACACACGTCCCTTTTTGATAAGTGAGCCCCAATATGTTTCTGTCCCTCCAATATCACAAAATATTTAAAAAACACACAAACACAAGGCCATCCTCAAAGCTGCATGGGGATACATTGAACCATGCCCAGTAACAGGCAGGAAGCCCCAAAGCTACCTGGGATATACCTATACAGGTGCCACTGGATAATGAACAATTGCTTACACTCCCCCATCCACTAGGGGGGCAGTACCCTGCCAAAAAGCTGCACTTAGATAAATACTTGTTCACACCAGTAGTGGTAATTACTAGTGTACACAGGCTCTGCAGACTGTATATTACCTCCATACAGTGATTATATAGTGGTAAGTACCAGTGTACCCAGGTTTTGCAGACTGTATATTACCTCCATACAGGGACCACATAGTGGTAGGTACCAGTATACACAGGTTCAGCAGACTGTGTATTACCTCCATACAGTGACCATATAGTGGTAGACACCAGTGTACACAGGCTCTGCAGACTGTATATTACCTCCATACAGTGACCATATAGTGGTAGACACCAGTGTACACAGGTGTCTACCACTATATGGTCACTGTATGGAGTTAAAAAAAAACAAAAAACTTTGAGAGTCTTAGTTCACATGTTTTGATCAAAAAATGCTTAAGCCACCCCCGACTCCAACGGGATCTCAAGGCGGGTGGTCCTACTCTATTTTTACCTCTCACTAGAGTCAAATTCAGACTTCTCATTGGGTTAACAGACCCCCATAATCCAGAGAGAAAAATAAAAAAAGCACCAACCTTGCAAGCACACTGCACTGATATAACAAGCTGTGGAGGTGAGCGGGGTGCAAGAAACCAAAATGGAGGCATCCATTCCTCCCTGTATAAATTAAAAGCAATTTATGCCAAATACAACGTAGTTCTGTACAAAAAAACATTTCTGAAAAATACAATGTGAACCTGGGTGCCACCGGCATGGTTGTGGCATATATATATACACGCATTCCAATAACAGTGGCACACCATCAGCTAAAAGGGCTATGTAATACATGCCGCAACCATGCCGGTGGCACCCAGGTTCACATTGTATTTTTCAGGAATGTTTTTGTGTGCAGAACTATACATTGTATTTGGCACATATTGCTTTTAATTTATACAGGGAGGAATGGATGCCTCCATTTTGGTTTCTTGCACCCCGCCCACCTCCACAGTTTGTTATATCAGTGCAGTATGCTTGCAGGGTTGGTGCTTTTTTATTTTTCTCTCTGGATTATGGAGGTCTGTTGACCCAATGGGAAGTCTGAATTTGACTCTAGTGAGAGGTAAGGATAGAGTAGGACCACCCGCCTTGAGATCCCGTTGTAAGCCGGGGGTGGCTTAAGCATTTTTTGATCAAAAATGTTGAACTAAGAATCTCAAAGTTTTTTTCATATATTGTAGATAGCATAAATGCTTCTTTAGAGGTTTCCATGTATTGCATAGCCCTCTTAGCTGATGGTGTGCCACTGGTATTGGAATGCGTGTATATATATATATATGCCGCAACCAGGGCAGTTCCTAGGCTAAATTTTACTCAGGGCGAGGTTAAAAAATTTCGCCCACTACCCCCCACCCACGCCGGTAACATAATGCGCCACTATGCAACACATTGCATCACCATCACCCAAAGCCAAAATATACAAAAAGCTTTACCACAATGTGCTACGTATAAAACTACTAAATAAGTCACACAGTTACCAAATAACACCGCTACACAAAACCAGAATCCCAAGACCACATATCACCAACACACAGTGACCGAATAATACCACCACACCCTGACCACATATCACCACTATATAGTGACCGAATAATACAAACTGACCATTACGGAGTATAAACCATTATACTACAACCTATATTACCAGTATACAGTGACCATACAGTGGTGGATACCCGCTGTACACAAGCTCTGCAGACATATAAATGATTACAGTAAAGTTATATCTAGTGACTCACAGGTGACGTCTCTGAAGAGTTGTTCTCTTTCCCCTTTCCCTTCTTTTCCATCTGTCCCAGACGCCATGACGACTACTCCCGACTCTTCACTGTAAAATTTACAAAACAAATATCTTAAGACTCCTTAATTTGTCAGCAATTCTCTACCAATTCCTATCACTATACAAACTCCCCATCTATAGCACCTCATATGGTAGCCATGTAATATGCCCCTATAGCCAGGTAGTAGCCCCTGTAGCCAGTGATGCCCCCTGTAGCCAGAAGATGCCCCCTGTAGCCAGTGATGCCCCCTGTAGCCAGAAGATGCCCCCCTGTAGCCAGTAGATGCCCCCCCGTAGCCAGTAGATGTGTAGCCTGTGATTCGCCCTGTAGCCTGTGATGCCCCCTGTAGCCTGTGAATTCCCCCTGTAGCCAGTGAATGCCACCTGTAGCCAGTGATGCCTCCTGCAGCAGTGAATGCCCCCTGTAGCCAGTGAATGCCCCCGAGCCAGTAGATGCCTCCTGCAGCCAGTGAATGCCCCCTGTAGCCAGTGATGCCCCCCGCAGCAGTGAAGCCCCCCGCAGCTAGTGAAGCCCCCCTTGTAGCCAGTAGATTCCCCCCTTGTAGCCAGTAGATGCCCCCCCTTGTAGCCAGTGATGCCCCCTCTTGTAGCCAGTGATGCCCCCCCTTGTAGCCAGTAGATGCCCCCCCTTGTAGCCAGTAGATGCCCCCCCTTGTAGCCAGTAGATGCCCCCCTTGTAGCCAGTATTGCCCCCATAAGCAGTGCTGCCCCTGGATTATGGAGGTCTGTTGAACCAATGAGAAGTCTGAATTTGACTCTAGTGAGAGGTAAAAATAGAGTAGGACCACCCACCTTGAGATCCCGTTGGAGCCAGAGGTGGCTTAAGCATTTTTTGATCAAAACATGTGAACTAAGAATCTCAATGTTTTTTGTTTTTTTTTACCTCCATTCAGGGACCATATAGTGGTAGTTACCAGTGTACACAGGCTCTGAAGACTCTATATTACCTCCATACAGTGGTAAATACCAGTGTACACAGGATGTGTATATGTTTAAGTGATCACAGTGCAGTTACATCTAGGGACTCACCAGATACATCTTCTATGACTGGAAATTTTCTCTTTCCCTTTTCTTCTCCATCCTGTCCAGACCACCATATCCGACCTCATAGTGCTGGTATGTTCTTTGATGTTTCTCGCCTGATGTGCCAACGTCCATTTGTTCAGTGAAGCAGAAAATATGACATATTGGAGAAGACAACCATTAAACCAATAATTATGCCTTTTTGCATTTCTGATAAATCGCCCCTTTTACTTATCACACACATTAT
The DNA here is from genome assembly GCA_025379985.1 of Phyllomedusa bahiana. Taxonomy (NCBI): domain Eukaryota; kingdom Metazoa; phylum Chordata; class Amphibia; order Anura; family Hylidae; genus Phyllomedusa; species Phyllomedusa bahiana. The sequence continues at coordinate 61,296 of JAODAL010011392.1, forward strand.
ATACCCACCCAGCCAGCGCACCACATGGGACTTTCTTCATGAGCCACGCGCTCCTCCCCACATCAAAAGTAGGAAATAGTCATAATAACGTGACTTGACTGTGAATATTTTTTAATGTCTGTATGCTTCAATAATTTAACAATTACAAATGAGCACAAAATTATCTAAATTGAGACATTTTCTGGTCCAAATTAACAGAAAAATAATAAATAACATAGATTGTAGCCTAAAGTGCATTTAGCACTTTTCCATCATATGGTCATAATGTTATGGCTCTTCATTTTTTTCCCTCCCCGCCTTCTCAGAGCCATTACTTTTTATTTTTCTATCTACATAAGCATATGAGGGTTTTTATTTTGTGGAACAGGATGTAACTATTAATGGCACCATTCACTGTACCATAAAATATACCAGGAAACCGTAAGTGGAGTGAAATATAAAAAAAAAAACAAAAAAAACAACGTACTCTTCTGTATAAATGAGGAGTTATCTGTATTCTGCAGGTCGGTCCGATTCCAGTGATACCAAATATGTAGGATTTTCATTATGTTTCAGCACTGTTAAAAATACAAACATTCTTAAATTTGCACCGCAATTTCTGAGACCAGTAACTTTTTTTGTTTTTCCACCCGTAGATCTGAGTGAGGCGGCATATTTTGCGGGCTGATGTATATTTTGTATTGATACTATTTTGGGATACATCCAACTTTTTGATCACTTTTCATTCCAATTTTTTTGTGGAAGGTGAAATGACTAAAAAACTACAGTTGGTGTTTGGATTTTTTATCTTTTACAGTGTTCAGTGTACGGGATAAATTATGTTATAGTTTAATAGACTGGACTGTTACGGACGCAGCGATACCAATTATGTGTAACTTTTTTATTATTATTAATTTTAGATTTGTAAAAAGACAAAAAGGTGGTGATTTAAAGTTTTAAAGGGGTTGTCTCACTACAAGGATTGCTGCTATTTATGTTAAAGATCTTGCAAAAACAAGTCACTTTGCAATATATGTCCATTAACAGTGTCCTACCTATTCTTAGATATCCCCTCTTGTATGGGATGCATCAGCTCCTCAGGTCACGATAGTTACAGTCCTGTTTGGTCTCTCCTGATAGGCTGCCAGCGCTGGTTGCGATAGCTACAGACCTGGCTTCTACTGCAGCCTAGTAGAAACCAGTAAACACATCCCTGAATTCAAAGTGAAACCAAGAAAACAAGATGAATCAATGTAGTGAGACAACCCCTTTAATGTTTATTTTTTTATCCTTTTAAAATGTTTTTTTTTTTACTTACACAAAAGTAATAGAATTGTGAACATGGCAGCTAAGGACCGTTTACACCGCAATGGACAAATACTGGTCGGTTTATCCGACCGGTATTTGTCTGGTTTGTGTGCCGTACACTTCAAATGAATAACGTAGGACCATATATTCAAAACCGTGGTACAGCAATACCTGCGGGTTTTTCTCCTTAACCCGTTAGGCAAATTCAGACAGAAAGACCAACAGTACTAATGGGTACTAATGATTACTAATGATTCCAGTTTAAAAATCCAATATGCTTCACGCTGAAGCAAGCGGGCATGGATTGAGTTAGTATCATGGGCTGTAATTTCTTCAATGACACACCATCTTAATTCATGAACCTGATGGCGTGCTTCATGAAAATGGCGAGCTACAGAAGTTTCACCATATTTACTTTTCTCATCAATTTTGGTGCTTCCACTGGTATTTGGGGGATTATATGTCCTAATCGCTGACCTGTGTTCATTTATGCGGACTCGTATGGGACAGCTGGTTTGTCCGACGTAAATCATCCCGCAGGGACACTGGAGGACATAAATTACGTTTTTGCTAACGCAAGTGAAAAAGCCTCTAATCGGTATATCATATCCTTTAAGAGGATGTTTGAATACTTCTCCGTTAATAATCGAATTACAATTCTGACAGGACAGACATGCATGGGTACCTCTCCTAGTTGTCCTAAATATGGTCTGTCGATCTTTTTTGTCAGATGTAATGTCAGAACGTATAAGGGAATTACCTATAGTTTTCCCACTTCTGTACACGAACCGGGGACATTCTTTAAATAGGTGGCCATATTTAGGGTCACTCTGTAAAATAGACCAATGACGTTTTACTGCTTTACGTATTATACATGAATGATGGTCATACGTTGTAACTAGCATGAATGGATTTTCCTTACTTTTAACCCTAGGTTTCAAAAATTCTTGCCTAGGTTTAGAAAGAACTTCATAACCCACTTTTTCTAGTTCCTCTTTATTATAACCCCTTACAGTGAATTTATCGACCAACTTATGCATATTCTCAAGATACTTTTGATTAGTATCAACAGTATCTTGAGAATATGCATAAGTTGGTCGATAAATTTGGGGATTTTTTTTTTTACAGTCGTATTTTTGGGGATCCTACTACTGATTCCGCTTTAAAATCCCATTGTAAACCAGTCATGTGGAGACATAGCCTTAGAACAGATAGAATTAGTAGGGGATAAGAACTGCATTAGCTCTGAAAGAAAACAAAATTAGGACAGCAATGTGTTTAGTAATAGTCTTCATTTACCTTTGCCTACGTGTTTAAAGATAATGAATGAAATGGGATACCCCTATCAGAACTAGAATGGAGCTTTTTGGGGGCAATACAGTACATTTCATTACTGCCAGTTTATTTACCAAGTTAAAAATAGGAACATTTAAGGCAGTAAAGAGAAACAGGGGGGGTTTGCCAAAAGTAGGGACTACTACTTGAAAAGAGGGACACGGGAGTATGGGAAAGAAGGACACAGTGTAGGGCACATTTTTGTTAACCATTAGCCTAGGTTCATATCACGTTTATGGCCTCCATGTAGTGTGCATGTCAGGTTGTACACATCAAATAGATGCCAACAAGTGGCACTTGTAGATTTTAATTGTAAAAAAAAGTACATGTTTAAGACTCCATTCACATGTGAGGTGGGCCACACTTTTGTGTCCGGCCTATAAAGAAACTACGAACGTGAAATAAAGAAAACCGGGTCCAAAAGAGACCGGTCCAGATGCAGAGAGTCTCTTAGGCAGGGCTGCACCAAAGTAGAGAGGATACTGATGTTTGAAAGTGTCTCACAGCACCTTATAAATGTGTCCCGTATCAAGCATCCTCAAACTGCGGCCCTCCAGCTGTTGGGAAACTACAACTCCCAGCATTCCCACTGTTATGGATTATATAAATGCATGATGGGAGTTTCCCAACAGCTGGAGAGCTGCAGTTTGAGGATGCCTGCGACAAACTGCCTGCGTGCCAAAGTGTGTCCTACACTGTGACTAATTTTGTCTTAGCCTTGCCACTCTATAAATGACATGAACAACGGCACATGAACTGCGACACTTTTTGGCAGGCGAGCTACATAAGTTTGTTGTATCATACAAATTAGCATAGACACGTCCCCTGAAGAGTGGCACAGACAAGAGAGTCGGTCTTGGCGGCCGGATTCAATTTTTTGGGTGCAAATGCTTTAGGAATATGTCGGAAATGTTACACGCCATTGTTTCTGCAATAACCTATGCCAGAAAACTAGAGTGGTATCATTCATATAGCGAGGCCATTATGGCCGCCCTACTGTCTTCTATAACTCCGCCACGGTATATGTTAAGGTACCTTTTTCAAGTATTCTAATGGACACTTATCATATCGCTCTGAAATATGATGTGCATGTAGGTTTTTTTCTGGATGCCATTATATGGAATCAGGGGCGTAACTAGAATTCATAGGGCCCTATAGCACAATGAGATGGAGCCCACCACCTAATGACAATTAACTAAAACAGCAGCATAAGTAGTAATAAATAATACCACCATATATCAGAGAACACACATAGTAGAGCTGCAGAAAACCATCAACTACTTGGTCCCTACAAAATGAACAATGTTTTTGTATCTTCGTGAGCCCCTCAATCTCTGGACCCCATAGCCCCATAAAGTTACACCCATGTATGGAATAGTATAGTCTAGTATCTGTTCATGCCTGTTTTTGTGCCAGCGTGCATTTCACCGTGTATTGCGCTTTATACGCGGTGACATGCGCGCTGCAATTACGCTAATTCATAGGTTTCATAGAGAGTTATGGATTACGCGTCATCTCCTCGCACGTACAATAACATTGTATTGTACGTGCAGGGGGAGAATTGACATGTCAATTGTTATCAGTGATTACGTGGCGCTGACAATGCATGTCTATGGGGCCGGCACCCGGCCACCCCCTTGTGCTTTGGCATTAGTGCGTGGTTCCAAAACACACGGCATATTACACATACTATATGCGGCGCAATAAGCCGTGTGAACATACCCTAATAGTTGCCCTGTGGATAGATTCTCCCACCTGCACTGTGGATTTCTGCAACCCCTCCAGAGTAACCCTGGGCTCTTGGCTGCTTCTCCAATTAGGATTCTCCTTGTCTGGGCTGTCAATATAGGTGGGCGGTCATGTCTTGGTAGTTTAGCAGTAATGCCATACTCGTTCCATTTACAGATGATGATAACGAGATAGCGAGATAATTTTATTTTAGCGCAAAAAGCCGTAAAAAAACCAAAACGCGACAAAAGCAAAATAACTTTATTACGAATGGTATGGACGAGGACACATATGCAGAATTGATAAGGTATAACCTGTGGTAACATCCACTACAGGGGTAGGTTTTCATTCCAAAAATGCGGCAAAAAACCTCCGGCCCTTTCCATAGATTCCAATCGTACATTTTCTCCCCTGCTCTGGTGTTTTTTGCAAAATGTTTCAAAAGACGAAGAGCAAATAAAACGAGCAGGGAGTTCCGAGAGACAGCAGGACGTACTCACTATAGAAGTCTATGGGACAGCTTTAGGACTTGTTCACACAGCGTTTTTGGATCCGCAAATCGGATCCAATAACACTGCAGCAATCGCATGTAAAACAGATCAAACACGTATCCAACACGCAGCTGCATGTTTGGATGCGTGTTGGATGCAGTGGGATCGCACCCTATCATTTTAAATAGGGCTCCTGCTGCGTCTTTCAGACCAAGAGTTGACATGTCAATTCTTGGAACGGATCCAAAAGATACAATGAGACGCATCGGTAATCACGTGAACGCCGATGCTTGTCCCGTATTAAAAGCAATGTAAAAACACATCGCTATTTCTGAGCTGCGTGTTTGGATACTGACAGATGGATCCAAACCTGCAGCTCAAAAGTGTATGTAACACAGACGAAAACACGCCATGTGAAAATACCCTAACAGTCGTTTTTTTCAGCGGTTTTTGAAAACGAAAAACACTTAAAAAAACAGATGTTTTTCTGTGCAGTGGAAACAGAGCCTCACAATTCACAAACACTTGCTACTTTGTTTTGCTCCATCACATAAAATATCAATAAAATACAATGAAGTTTGTGGTTGTTTGAAAACGAGGAAAAGTTCAAGGAGTAGGAAAACTTGTGCAACCCACGGTAAGTGACAGGTCACTTATTTTTCTTTATGCAACAGTACTTATATATACAGCTTTATGCCATATATTCTGCTGCGTAATATGCATAAAAATATGCTGTGCGAATGAAGCATTAGGCTGCGTTTGCACGGCAAAGGACATATACCGGTCAGGAAATCTCGACTGGTATTTGGTCTGTTTTTGGCACACAGGGGGGACCGCTGCACGGATTTTCCATTAAGGTTCATGTTAAAGTTTGACAGTCGGTTTACAGACGGCTTTCAAAACCGAAAACCGTCTGTAAAACTGGCCGAAATCCTTCCGTGGGGACAAGCCCTAAGGCCTTGTTCACTTCTTGATAAAAAAATGATTTAATATAATAATTGTTCTGTTTTTAATTCTCAATTGTATCCGTTTTTGTTCTGTATTTTATGAGTTAGCATTTTTCATCCCTATTTGTTCTTGGTATTCTTTGTTCAAGAATTAGCGATTTTTTCTGTTTTGGTAATAGTGCTGAAATACAGCTGCAAGAATATGGAACAAATGAATGGACACGTGAACTTTACAACACAACACGCTCTTTTGAATTCAACCCACTGAATGCTAAACATTGGTCTTAATGAATTTCCCCTACAATGTCCTTTGGAAAATGCGTCTTTTGCAGTGTTTTTCCAGGCATATTTTCCAGCTTTATTTTCTTTAGTTGCTGTGGGTGGAGGTTAGCTGTACGTCAATAGGCGGATCTTAAATGCACTACAAACAGTGCATTGTTTTTTTTTTCCTGTGGTGATTTTTTTTTACGGTTTTGACTCACTTCGTTCCCTGGGTGTGTTTCTCAGGCATTTTCCCAGACAGAGAAAAAATGTGTCAAAAATGCCTGGTGTAAAAAACACTCCACCAAAAGGAGGCTTGTAAGAAGAAAAAAAAAGAATGCATTTAACAGGCCAGAAAATAATGGCACACAAGAAAAGGCAGTGTGAAGGAAGCCGAAGGCTATGTCTACACTGCAGTGGACAAAAAACGACCTGAAAACGAATGACTAAAAACGTTCATGAAACTGAGTTTTCTGTCCACTGCCTGTCAAAAGCAGCCGTTTTTTGCTGCGATTTGCGTTTTTTGGCGCGTTTTTTGCTGGTCTTCAAGCCTGTTTTTTAATGTATGCATAAATTAAGCCATTGGATGTAACTCCACCCCACAAAAGGGGATATAAAGCACATTGCTGCATTTATATGTAATCTTGTAAGTATTTTTACGGATTTTGGCGCTAATAAAGTTATCTCGCTTTTGTCGCCAAAAGTAAAAATTTTTACGGATTTTGGCCCTAAAGTCCATTTTTTTTTTACAGATTTTGGTGATAAAATCCATATTTTTATGTATTCTGGCGCTTATAAAGTTATCTCGCGTTTGTCGCCTAAAATAAAATTTTTTACGGTTTTTGCTCCTAAAGTCCATTTTTTTACGGATTCTGGCGCTAATAAAGATATCTTGTTTTTGTCACCAAAAGTAAATTTTTTTATGAATTTTGGTCCTAAAGTCCATTTTTTTTTTTACAGATTTTGGTGCTAAAATCCGTATTTTTACGGATTCTGGTGCTAATAAAGTTATCTCGCGTTTGTCGCCAAAAATACGTTTCTTTACGTATTTTGGCCCTAAAGTCCATGTCAATTGTTAGCGGCGATTACGAGCCGCTCAGTGCATGTCCATGGGGCCGGCCCCCCTGTGCTTTGGAATTACGCGTTGATCAGTGTGTGGTTCCAAAACACACAGTGTATTGCGGGGCCAAAATAAATTTTTTATGGATTTTGGCCCTAAAATCTTTTTTTTTTTTACGGACTCTGGTGAAAACAAAGTTATCTTGCGTTTGTCGCCAAAAATACGGTTTTTTTTACGGATTTTGGCCTTAAAGTCCATTTTTTTTTAGGGATTTTGGTGCTAAAATCCTTTATTAGCGACAAAATCTGTAAAGAAAAGGATTTTAGTGCCAAAATCCGTAAAAAAAACCTTATTTTTAGCGTCAGAAGCGAGATAACGTTATGAGCGCCAAAATCTGTTAAAAAAAGATATTAGCGCCAAAATCTGTAAAAAAAAAACGTATTTTTTGCGCAAAAAAATTAGCGACCAAAGCATGATAATTTTATTACAAACAAGGACACATCGGACATTTGTATGCAAATTTGATCAGGTAAAACCTTTATTAACACCCACTATATTGGGACTTGGGTCTCCTGGGAGGGTTTTCATTGCAGCAAATAAACTGCGCCAGAAGATGTCCGGCGCTTTCCATAGACTCCTGTAGTAAATTTTCTGCTCTGGCTTTTTTAGAGCATGTTGCAAAAGACAACCAGTAAAAAAAACAAGCAGAAAAAAGAAGCTCAGTGTAGACAGCAGGAGGTTTTTACATTAGAGTCTATGGGAGATGATTACAGTCGTTTTTCCAGCTAAAACGAAAAACGCTTAAAAAACTGACGGTTTTCTGTGCAGTGTGGACAGAGCCTAACTTAACACTTTGTATAAATGCTTGTTTCTTCTCTCAGTTTTTTCTGCATTTTAACCCCTCATCGACACATGATATATGGGTACGTCATGGTGTGGGTATGTCCCTATGTAGCAGGCTTACTTGGTAAGTCTGCTACATAGGAGGCTGTTGTCAGCTGGCACCCACCTTTAACAGCAGGGAATGGAGCCGGTTCTGTTCCTGCTGTTAAACCCTTTAGACACAACTGTGATCTCGGCTGCAGCATGTAAATGAATGAGAAACAAGATTGTGGTGTGCCAATCCATTAACATGGCAGCTGGCAGCCTAAAGAAGACTAACATAGCTGCTATGTTATGTTTTCTTTGTACACTGTTATGCATTGTTTATACCAGTGGTGGTGAACCTTTGGCATGTGTGCAAGAGCAAGCACTCACAGCCCTCTCCGTGGCCCTGCTTTCACTGCTGGCTCGTGGCGTAGCTGCAGGGCTTGCAGCCTTCACACTTGCGACATACCCCTGAGCTAGAGGGGCCCACAGTCACCCCCAGGCTCGGACTGGGCCGCCGGGGGACGGGGAATCCACGGTGGGCCCAACCCGAGCCGTGTGGGCCCGGAAGGCAGAGCCATCGCTCCCGGGGCCCGGGCCGCGCATTCCGGTCACTGGACGGCCCCGGGACCCGCGTCTCCGAGACGCCAGAGACCAGCCCGGGTGTTGGGGACTAATGTGTACACCGAATCCCGGGGTGCGCTGGTCGGTGTCAGCGGTGCACAGCGCCCTAGCGTCTGCGCTCGCTGATCTCCCCGGCAGGCTGAAGGACGCTAGGCCTTCAGCCTTGCCGGGTGCTTCGGCCCACTGCCCCGGACGACTCGGGCGCGGCCCTACTGCTGACGTAGGCGGCGCAGGTCGGTGACGTCACTTCCACCTGCGCCGCTATGCAGGGCGCCAGGTACGGACCGGCGGCAGCTCGGACCGAGGGGACCTCCAGGGAGCGGAGCGTGGTGCGGAGCCAGGTAAGTGGCTGGCTGTTGGTTTTTTTTTTTTAACTACCTACAAGGGGGGTCCCTGGCTACAAGGGGGGTCCCTGGCTACAAGGGGGGCCCTGGCTACAAGGGGAGGCCCTGGCTACAAGGGGGGGCCCTGGCTACAATGGGGCCCTGACTAAAGGGGGTCCCTGTCTACAATGGGGCCCTGACTAAAGGGGGTCCCTGGCTTACAATGGGGCCCTGTACTAAAGGGGTCCCTGGCTCAAGGGGGGCCCTGGCTTCAAGGTGGAGGCCTGGCTACTAGGGGGGCCCTTGACTACAATGGGAACCCTGACCTAAAGGGGGGTCCCTGTATACAATGGTGGCCCTTGACTAAAGGGGGTCCCTGGCTGCAATGGGGGGCCTGATAAATGGTGGTTCCATGGCTACAAGGGGGGGGGGCCCTGACTACAAGGGGGGCCTTTTGACTAAATGGGGTCCATGGAATAACAAGGGGGGACCCAGGCTACAAGGGGGGCCCTGGCAACAAGGGGGGGTCCCTGATCATAAAGGTGGTCCCTGGCTACAAGGGGGTACCTGGCTACAAGGGGGCCCTGATCAAAGGGGGGCCCTGGCTTAAAGGGGGGCCCTGTCTAAAGGTGGTCCCTGGCTACAAGGGGGCCCTGACTAATAGGGGGGCCCTGGCTACAAGGGAGGGCCCTGGCTAACGGTGGTCCATTGCTACTAAGGGGGTCACCTGGCTACAAGGGGGGGCCCTGGCTACATGGGGGGGCCCCTGGCTAAAAGGTGGTCCCTGGCTTACAGGGGGTCCCTGGTACCAAGGGGGGCTCTGACTTAAAGGTGGTCCATGACTGATGGTGTTCCCTGGCTACAAGGGGGGGGGCCTGGACTACACGTGGTCCCTGGCTACAAGGGGGCCCTGACCTAAAGGGGGTCCATGTGCTACAAGGGGTCCCTAGCTACCCCCCCCAAAAAAGGGGGGGGCCTCCTGACTACAAGGGGGTCCCTAGCTACAAGGGGGGCCCTGGCTACAAGGGGGGGGGCCCTGACTACAAGGCGGTCTCTGGCTACAAGGGGTCCCTGGCTACAAGGGGGGGCCGGTTACAAAGAGGGCCCTGGCTACTACGGGGTCCCTGGCTCCAAGGGGGGTCCTGAATACAGGGGGGACTGGACTACAAAGGGGGGACACTGAACATACAAGGGGGGGACCTGGTACAGGGGGAGGTCCCTGGGTATAAAGGGGGGTCCCTGGACTAATAAAGGGGGGGGTGGTCCTGAATACAATGGGGTCCCTGGCTACAAGGGGTCACTGGGCTACACGGGGGAGCCTGACTACAAGGGGGTCCCTGGCTACAAAGGGGTCTCTGGCTACGTGGGGGCCCTGACTACAGGGGCTCCCTGGTAACATAAAGGGGTCTCCCTGGGTACAAGGGGGGTTCCCTGGCTACAAGGGGGGTCCCTGGCTTCAAGGGTAGGTTCCCAGACTACAAAGGGGTCAACTGGCCTACAAGGGGGCCCTGACTACAAAAGGGGCCCTCACTACAAGGGGTATGGCATACAAAAGGGGGTCCCTGGCTATCAAAGGGGGGCCCTGGCAACCAAAAAGGGGCCCCTTGGACTAACAAGGTGGGTCCCTGGTACAGGGGGGCCCTGGCTTCAAAGGGGGTCCCTGACTACCCAAGCGGGTCCCTGGTACAACGCGGGTCCCACCCCACTGGCTACAAGCGGGCCCTGATCTACAAAGAGGGGGCCCTGTCTTACAATGGGGGGCCCTGACTTCAAGGGGGGCCTGGCCTACTACAGGGGGGGACCTGTCTACAATGGGGCCATGGCTACCTATTAGGGACTGCTTTCGACTCCTACAGGGGGGCCATGACTACAAAGGGGGCCCTGGCTTCCTAAATACTTAAAGGGGCCTGACAACTACACAGTAGCTAAAGGGGGGGCCCTGGATTTAATTGCACATAGCTAAAGGAGACCCCTACTGCCTGCGAACTACTAAGAGGCCTTAAACTGCCCTGTATACTACTTCATGGAAGCCACTAACTGACTGGTATAATACCTAACATGGGGGTCCTAACTGGCTTGCAGCATATATAAAAGGGGACACTAGACTACCTTCAGCTTACCTAACTGGGAGAAACCCCCTACCTACAGACTGGGCCTTGCCTATTTTGCCTACCTTAACTAGGGTCTTGTCTACCTACCTGGTTATATAATTGAGAGGGCAGCAGCCATTGTTGTAGCATTCATCTCCAGAGGGTTAGGTCCTCTCCCCACCTCCCAACCTTAGGATACTAGACCTCTTCATTTATGGCTTGTACCGCTCTCCCACCCCTGGGAAGTTTGGGACAGAGGTGGGAATTGATATAAGAGGTGCTGGAAAATTGAGGATTCTAGATATTTGTGTGTAATTTCTGCTCGGGATGGAGCTGTGGCCGGGACTAAGTCATCATGATGGTGCGGAACTTGATGCAGAAGAAAAGGGGAATAGAACGACTCAAGAGATAGAAGAACGGACTTCTTCAGAGTATGATAATCTCTGGTGAGACCATGATTTTATTCTATATTGGGATCAGTGCTGTATTTTCACTGTTTAAATGTGACCTGAGCTAGGTCTGACCTCTATGTGGTCGTTATATGGCAGTGTTGTAGGTTATACTGAGCTGGTGTCTGACTCTATGTGGTCTCTCAATATGGTGGTGTTGTAGGTTATACTGAGCTGCTAGTGGGCGTGGTTTGTGTTATGACCTCTCTGTGGTCTGCTATATGGCAGTGTTTTAGCTTATACCTGAGCTGGTGTCTGACTCTATGTGGTTCTATATGGCGTCACGGTGTTGTAGAGTTATATTGAGCTGGTGTCTGACCTCTATGTGGTCTCTATATGGCAGTTGTTGTTGGTTATACCTGAGCGGTGTCTGACCTCTATGTGGTCTATATGGTGGTGTTGTAGGTTATACTGGAGCTGGTGTCTGGACATTATGTGGTACTCTATTATTGGCGGTGTTGTAGGTTATATCTGAGCTGGTGTCTGACCTCTATGTGGTCGTCTTTATGGCGGTGTTGTAGGTCTTTACCCTGTGCTGGCATCTGACCTCTTTGTACGGTTCTATATGGCGGTGTGGTTGGTTATCCCTGTGCTGGGTGTCTGACCTCTATTTGGGCTCTATATGGCGGTGTGTTGTAGTTTACCTGAGCTGGGTTCATCTGACCTCTTTGTGGTCTCTATAATGGCGGTGTGGTAGGTTATACCTGAGCTGCGAATCTGTACCTTCTATGTGGTCTCTTTATGGACAGTGTTGTAGGTTTACATGAGCGGTGTCTGACCTCTTTGTGGTCTCTATATAGGGCGGTGTTGTAGGTTATACCTGGGCCCGTGTCTGATCTCTATGTGTTCTCTATATGGGGGGGGGGGGGGGACAGTGTGTAGGTTATACCTGAGCTGGTTGTTTGACCTCTATGTGGTCTCTATTTGGCAGGTTGTAGGTTATACCGGAGCGGTGTCTGACCTCTATGTGGTCTCTATATTATGGTGGTGTTGTAGGTATACCTGAGCTGGTGTTCTGACCTCTATGTGGTCTCTATATGGTGGTGTTGTAGGTTATACCTGAGAATGGTGTATGACCTCTATGTGGTCTCTTTATGGCAGTGTTGAAGGTTGTACCTGAGATGGTGTCTGACCTCTATGTTCTCTTTATGGTGGTGTTGTAGGTTATACCTGAGCTGGTGTCTGTCCTCTATGTGGTCTGCTATATGGCAGTGTATGTTATACCTGAGCTGGTGTCTGACCTCGTATAAGGTGGTCTCTAGATGGACGTGTTGTGGTTATACCTGTGCCGGTGTCTGACCTCTATGTGGTCTCTACCTATGGCGGTGTTGTAGGTTATACCTGAGCTGGTGTCTGTGGTCTCTTATGCGGTGTTGTAGGTTTTACATGAGCTGGTGTTGACCTCTATGTGGTCTCTATATGGCAGTGTTGTAGGTTATACCTGAGCTGGGCTGTTCTGATCTAGTGGTCTCTATATGCGGTGTTGGGGGGGTAGGTTATACCTGAGTGGCATCTGATCCTTATGTGGGTCTCTATATGGCGGTGTTGTTGGTTATACATGAGCTGGTGTCGACCTCTATGTGGTCGCCTAATTTTGGCGGTGTTGTTGGTTATTTTCCTGGCGGTGTCTGATCTTTATGGTGTTCTCTATATGGCAGTGTTTGTTGGTTATACCTGAAGCTGGTGTTGACCCTCTATGTGGTCTCAATAATGGCGGTGTTGTAGGTTATACCAGTGATGGTGTCTGACCTATAATGTGGTCTCATATGGCAGGTGTTGTAGGGTTATACCTGAGCTGGTGTCAGCGATCACTATGTGGTTCTCTATAGGCTGTGTTGTTGGTTATACCTGAGCTGGTGTCTGACTCTAAGTGGTCTCTATATGGCAGAGTTGTATAGGTTTTACCTGTAGGTGGTGTCTGACCTCTTTGTGGGGTCTTCAATTTGCGGTTTGTAGGTTATACCTGAGCCTGGTGTCTGACCCTATATGTTGGTCTCTATATGGCAGTGTTGTAGGTCTATTATGAGCTGGGTGTCTGACCTCTATGTGGTCTCATTATGGCGGTGTTGTAGGTTATTACAGAGCCAGGTGTACTGACCTCTATGCAGTTCTCTAGTTATGGCAGTGTTGCTCAGGTTATACCTGAGATGGTGTCTGCACTCTATTGTGGTCATATAAGGCGGTGTTCTAGGTTATATAGGCACCGGGTATAATGCCAGCGTTACATGTGTCACCTGATTGACCCTGTGATAGGAGTTAGACTTTTACTTTCTTGCTGGTGCTTTATTTCTAGAAGGAGGCGCGGTGCGTGACCAAGGGAAACATGGTGGGGGATATTGGTATGTGGGTGGTAGGGGGGATTTTTGTATGTGGGTGGAGGGGATATTGTAGGTGGGTGGGGGGATATTGTATGTGGGTGGAGGGGGATATTGTATGTGGGTGGAGGGGGATATTGTCTGTGGGTGGAGGGGGTTTTTGTATGTGGGTGGCGGGTTTATTGTATGTGGGTAGGGGGATATTGTATGTGGGTGGGGGGGATATTGTTTGTGGGTGGAGGGGGGTATTGTTTGTGGGGTGGAAGGGGGGGTATTGTATAAGGGTGGGAAGGGGGGGTTTTTTGTTTGGGGGTGGTGGGGGGGATATTGTAGGTGGGGGGCGGGCGGGGTTTTGGTTTGGGGGTGGGGGGGGATTTTGTTGGGGGGGGAGGGGGTTTTTGTTTGCGGGTGGAGGGGATATTGTATGTGGGTGGAGGGGGATATTTTATATGGGGGGGAGGGGGTTTTTTTGAAGGGGTTTGGGGGGGGTTTTTGGGATGGGGGGGGTGGAGGAGGTTTTTGTAAAGCGGGTGGGGGGATAAAGTATGTGGGGGGGGGGGATTTGTATGTGGGTGGAGGGGGTTTTTGATGTGGGGGAGGAGGGGGATATTGTATGGGGGGTGGAGGGGGGGGTATTGTATGTTGGGGGGGAGGGGGATTTTGTATGTGGGTGGAGGGGGATAGGGTTGGGGCTTTCTTTGGCCCCCGTGGGCTTGATATTTTTTAGACTGACAAATGGGGTATACATTGTTCTAACAATATTTGTTCTGTTTTACACACTGTATTTGTGGGTTAAAAATGGGCGCGATTTTGTTTAGAGGAGGCCCTTTTTATTTTCATGTAAAAATTTGGGGGGCCCCCCAATATAACTCCCCTTTTGGGCCCCGGGAAACCCCCAAATCCGGGCACTGGTCACCCCCCAACTACACAAACCCGCAAACCCTAGGTTCCCCAGGGCCCCAAACAATGCAGGCCCGGGGTTTGAAATGGTGGAAATTTTTCCCAATGGGGGGATGGGTGTATCCCCCAGTGGGCCTTCCCAAACTTTTGGGGGGTTCTTTGGTTTTTCCTCGATATAGCTTCTTAAAAGCTATCTGCCTTTCCCTTTTCCGTGCAAATTAACCCGCTCAGTTTGGGTTTTATGTTTGTTAAAATCATCATGCCCCCCCTGAAAATGGGTTTTCTGCGAGTAGAAATTTTTGACGCAGGTGGCATGATGACATCAAGCCACCCGGGACTGGGAATTTGGGACTAGAGAGTGCTGTTCGCAGGGGAAAAATAGAAAAAGTTGGGGTTTTTAATGGGGGGTTTTTACGTTTATGGTAATAGGGGGGGAAAAGTTATACCTTAAACCCAATTGGGGGGACTATATACCTTCCTGTTATGAGGGACATGTACACCACTCTACTAGGGGGGGCCTAGAACCTACCTAAAAAGGGGGGTATTTACCTACCTTTCTCAGGGGAACCCTTTTATGTTACCTACCCGAGGGGTCTTTTATACCTATCTATAGGGGGAACCCTTTTTTACCAAACCCCTCAAAGGGGGACATATATAAATACCTTTTAGGGGGGGGGGTTTATATTTAAAAACTTGAAAAGGGGCCTTTATTCCCACCCAGAGGGGGGATTTATACCCAAACTTTCTAGGGGGGGGGGGCATTTATAATTACCTACTTGAGGTGGTACATAAACCCCCTTTCTAAAAGGAAAAATAAAGGCCCACTTACAAAGGAAACCTTTATTTTTCCCACCTCTAAGGGGGGCCTATTTAAAACCCACGGGTTTGGGGGGCCCATAATTAACTACTTACGAGGGGGGGCCCTTTTATTTATTTTTCCCACAAGGGATCCTTATACCCCCCCTTTTAATGGGGGCCCCATAAAACCGATCCAATTGGAAATAATAAATTTCTTAACAAGGGGAAACTATCTACCTTTAAATTTTTGGGGGTTTATCTACCTACTTTATTGGAAAAATTTAATTTTTCTAAATTTTAGGACACTAAAGGGAAAATTTAAAATTTGGGGGGTGCCCAAGTAATTTTCTGTTTTTGGGGGGGCAAAGGAAACCATGATTACCATTAGGGTGTATGTTGGGGTTGGGAATTTGGGTAAGGAAAGTGCTGAAAAAAAAATTAAAAGGGGTATAACATTTTCTGTTTTTGGGGTTTTTTTTTTCCCCCAAATTTTCCCCGGAAAACCAGGGGTACCTTGTGCTGTGTTGTGGGGTCCCTTTTGGGTTTTCCATTTTCCTGCTACCGCTTTTTACCCCGTGGGCACTTTCCCCGTTTTTGGTTGTACCCAAAGCCACATAAAGGGAACCCCTCCCCCTTGTCCACTTTGCTGGTGTGTTCAAAGGGGTTTATTTTCTGGGAAAATTGTTTCTGCTGTTCCCCGGGTTTTGGGCCCCTAACGCCTTGGGCAAATTTTGCCTGCTACCCTGACAGTGAAATTTTAAATCCAAACCCCCTGACTTTTTGGTTTTTTTGAATCGGGGCTAACCCCTTTTTGTGGCCAACGTTTCATTTTTAAAAAAGCTTGGTTTCCGTTTGGGCCTTTGCAAAAGAAAAAAAGAGGACACTAACCTAGAGCAGGGTTTGGGGAAAATTTGGGGGGACAAAAAGAAAATTTTCAAGTTAAAATCCCGTGGGTTTTTGGGGACCGTGCCGGGGGAAAAAGGTAGGAAAGGTTTGGTATGGCGTGGGCTGAAATTTTAAAATTTTTGGGGGTGCTAAAATGCCTAATTTTTCCAAGGGCCCCCAGAATTAAAACCCTTTCCCCGTCCCCGGTGGCAAATTTTGAGGGGACACAACGGATTCCCGAAACCCGTGTGGGGTCTTGGAAGAAGGGAGATTAAAGGAAAAATACACTCCTGGAGACACGCCTCCTACAAAGAGAAGGGGGTCTGGCCCTACATAGGGAAAACCCCTCTCCCCATGGGGTTAAAAGAGAATTAAACCTCAAAGTATTTCTGTTTAATTTTTAAAGTAAGTTTGTTTTTTTTAATAAAAACCCTTTTCTATTTTTATGATTGTTTGTAACAAGATTTTTTAGGTTTGGGTTTGAATAGTTTAATTTGAATTAAAAGTTTTATAAGGGGTTTTTAGTTTGGCCCCTTTTTGCACATGCTGGTTTGGAACCCGGGGGGTGGCCCAGGCCCGAAGAGTCGCAGCAGGGTGGGGTTTAGCCGTTAGCAATGTTTCTAAACCTTCTTGGGGTATGGACTAATCTGAAAAATGTGGAAAACAGGCTTTTTGGGCTACGGCAATGAAAAAGGTAAAATATTTATTGCAAGTATTTTCAAGTTTGTAATCAATTGAATGTTTGGAGTATTTAATAAAGTCATGCCAAATTTTTACTAAAAATTTTTTGGGGTTTCATTTATTAATTTTAAGGATTGTGGAGTTAAAGGGGGGATCCAATTTTTCAGATTTACCTTTGGTTTTTGCCTTAAAGGGGGTTTGTTTCCCGTTTTTTAACAGAGCAAAAGGACATTTTTTTTTCCTGCTCCCGGGCACTTTCTGGTCAGGCTTTTGGGTAATTAGCTATGAGTTCCCTGTATTCAGTTTTTTGAATTAGTCTATATAAGATAAAAATCTCTTGCCCCCCGGGCCCGGAATCTTTTGACCTAAAGAAAACAGTAGTAATTAGTGTCTTTTGGTCTGAAAAGAAGATAAAAACATTAGCTTCGGCTGCCAGCAGTTCTGTGCAAGCTGTGTGGCAATGTCACCTGTCTTAAACGATAAGACAAAAAAAGAGAGGAGAACAAGCAAAGCGGTCGGTAACTAAAAAAAACCCCTTAGAGCCCTCAGAGTTGATGAAATCATTTGTGCTCTCAACAAAAAAAAAAAATGAACAAAGCATATATTTGGGAAAAAATCTTCATTTTCCTTTTTTAATTAGGTATTAACGACTGTAAAGGAAACCCGTGATTAAATTAACAAGTTATTAAGTGGGAAATGGTAAAAAAAACATTTTAAAAAATAAAAATTTGAAAAAAAAAATCTGCAAAATTTTTATGTGAAACCAAACAATCCCTTAAAAAAATTAAACTTGTCCCCAAATTTAAAAAGAGGCCTCAAAAGTGCATCATTTTAAAAAAAAAAAAAAAGTTTCAAAAATTGAAAACAAGGAAGCAAAAAAAATAAAAAAAAAAGTTCTGGTCTTAACTTTTTTAGGCTTCGGTTAAGGGGTTAATACCTCAAAAGTCTTTTTTTTTAAAAAGCAAATTGAGTCCCCTCGGATGCTTGAACCACTAGGGGGCTCGATAGTCAGTACGCTCTATTGCATTGCATAAACAATGCAATAGGGTGAACAAAGATGGCAGTTCTAGCCTTTGCCGTCTGGGGCAGGAAGTGTTAGAATCGCAGACATGGCAGCGATGGCAGCCTTAACAAGACTTCCAGCTGCCATGTTAAACAATGGTCACCTCGCGATCTCGTCACGGAACTGTGATCGTCACGATGTCTAAGGGGTTTTTTAAAAACCCGAGATAATTGTGGCAACAGCCCGGAGCCCGCCCCCCTATGTAGTGAGCTCGGGTGAGCCGCTCCTTTCTCCTTTTTCTACCCTGCGTCAATACTCTGGTGGGTTTTAAAAAGGGTAAAAACCAGGGGACTCCTTGGACTCCTTGGTTTTCCGGCAAAGATCACATCTAACCCAGCGGATCCAGCTCTGGAGTCATGACATTTTCTATATCAAATCATGTGAATCAAACATATCATGTGAGTTAATGATGTCTTTTTCAATCACATGATTTGTAATGTAAAAAAAAAAAAACCACCATACCAGAAAAAAACACAACAAAAAGAACATGGGAAAAAGCCCACACCTACAGGATGTTGAGAAAAAAAGTGCCACTGACCAAAAAAACCCCCCCACAAGTGGAAGGGCCCAAAAAAAATGTCTAGAGCATTTTTAATACCGTTTTACTTAGCGTCAAGAGTTTTCCAAGACTTTTTTTTTTTTTAAACTCCCTACCTCCTCCCTCTGTGCTAAAATAAAAAAAAATTCCTCCTCCCTCTCAAGACAAAATAAAAAGGCCACTTTAATATCCCCCTTTAATGATCTTCACCAAAAACTAGAAATGAAAACATATTATAAGAAAACAAATCAAAAACAGAATCCTCACCTAATCCAATAAATACAACAAATATTCCTTTAATGTTACCAGCAATAATTTCCCTTTAGTAAAGACAAAGTCCATCCCAAATCCTAATAAATACCATTTCCAAAATGCAACCCTTATGGTAAACAACATATATGAAATAAAGATAAAAAATTTTAAATCCCTTACTCTTGTCAGGACGCCCCTGCGACATGTCCCGGGTGAGGCCCCCCCGGGCCCCCGCCCCGCGGACCCCTCCCCACATGGGGGTTGGGGGGTCTCTCATGTCTAGCCCCCCCCCGGGGGTTCACTTACCCAGGGTTTCCTGTTGGTGGCCCCTCTCCCGGCGGTAGCCCCCCTAGGGCGCGCCCCGGGCAGGGGCGTGCCTGGTAATTTGGGCTCATTGCCGGGCACTGCCCCTATTTGTCCGGCCCCTTTCTGCCCGGGCCCTGGGGCCGGTCCTTGTTGTATCTTCCCGTTGGGTTTGGAAAAGCTCCCTGTTGTTTTTCCTGTCTTGTCATACCCATTGTACCGACCTCTTGCTTAGCTCCCGTCTAAAACCTCCCTTTCTCCCTGCCCCCTGCTGTCTACCACACCAACCCAGAGCCCTGTCCGACCTCCTGGGCCGCCACCTACGAGCCTGCCTGGTTTCCTGCCCCTTTTCCCTTGGCCGCCACCGCAGGAAACCCTCGCCAGGGGGTAGTACCTGGTGGCCCCCGCCGAAAGACCACCCCGTTGGGGCGGCGGGCTTGGTGAATCCCGGGTCCCACTGTTCCCCACTCCCGGTGTGGGCTTACGCCATCCCCTGCGGTGGCCCTGGGACCACCTCCAGCCCGTAACAGTAGGATCGGCCATGGATCCCCCCCAAGGTGCCGTTACCCACTGGGGGATCTGACGCCCGTTTGGCCCCCCCAATACAGCACTCGGTCAAAGGCACATAACTTACCACTATTACCATATTGCAGCAACTCGCCCCGTCCAGCAGCAGCCCTTTGCCGCTCAGCGGTTTTTCCTGCCCCTAGGGTTCCCTGCGGTCCTGGGGGCCCCAAGTTTCCCCGTCGCCCCATCTAAAGTTTAACGGGACCCGAAACTCTGCAGGGGGTTTCATGCCCATGCCAAATCCCCGGGGGTTTGATGACCGTCATTCTTGTCTGAAAGTGCAAGGTGGGTTTCGTGGTCCCTTGGCATGGGCTCGCCCCATGGACAGAAATGATCGTGACGGCGGATCTCCCAGTTGTTCCTCAGTGAGTTCCGAAAGTTTTCGGGGAACCAGCCCGTGCTCCCCCGTGGACACCCCTCCAAAAACTTACGCCAGGGGGACCGTCGTAGGAGACTACGCTACAATTCCGTATCTGGGCCTCTGAACTTTCAGGGAACGGGGCCCTTTGTGTTCCCTTCAAGAAAGGGCTTCAATCGAGTTAAGGCATCTTGGCAGCCAAGACCTTCCGTCTTCCTCATGATTGACCCGGTTAACCCCCGCATTGATGTACGCTTCATTAAAAAGGGGGGACGGCTTCACCCCAAGAGCCAGTCACCCAACCTTGCCGGTTTCCTCGTGGACCGGTTTTCCAGGGGTTCCGGGCCCCACAACCGAAAAAACCCCACCAACCCCCTGCAGATTGATTGGGGGGCCCGCTCTGAGCAAGAATTGGCCAGCGGGCAAAAAATTGTGCCTCTACGGTGGCAGCCCAGGCATTTTCGGGGGGAAATTTGCCCAAGGTCCAATTTGGGGGGGAAAACCCCCGCCCCTAGGATTGTGGGAGGGCTTCCTAGGTGAAAAATCCTCCTCCCAGCCTCTTGATCCCCGTGTGGGTCGTGCAGAGACTGGTATCCGTTCCAAGTTCCGGCGTTCTGGACTCGGGCTGCCGGGAACTTCATACATCAGCCCCTGTAAAGCGTATCGTGTCGGGGGGAAGCCGGAGAAAACCGTTGTCATTATCCGTCAGCGGGGGAGCTGCTTGCGACCCATCCTTTCATCACCAAGCCACTACCCTCAGTGGGGTGTGAAAAAGAAGAAGTCTCTTCTACATGTTCCCCTCGTCTTATCGGCGACCCTTCTCGGCCCCCCATGGCGGGGCCCACTCCCTACCCGGATGGTCTACTGGGAAGGTGTTTTTTTGGGGCCCCCAACTGTGGGGGGTTTTTTTGGTGGCCCCTGCCCTGTTCCCTGCTCCGGCGTCCCCTTCGGGAGCCTTTTCCCGGGCTGCCGCCCGAAATATCGGAGTCCCCGATTTTTTCCCTTGGAGAAAGCTGAGAGTCTTCCCCGCATCCCCCCAAGATTCCCCCAATCGATTAGGGTGCCATTCCCCCCTGGGGGGCCGGGAAACCCCACATGGGGTTCCCCAAAAACATCCCGAGTACCCAAATTTTCCCGTTACACCCAGGAAAATTTCCCCGGGAAAGGGGGTTCATCCAAATCCTGTCTCCCCTGGCGGGTTTTCTTTTCGGGAAGAAGAAGGACGGTACCTTGGGGCCCCTGTTTAATTCCCCGGGCTTGAAAAAGATCAGGGTAAAAAACCCTTTACCATTCCCGCGATCACTGAACTGTTTGATCGTTGCAGGCCCCAAAGATTTTCTCCAAGTTGGCCAAAGGGGGCCTACAACTTGGCCCAATTGAAGGGCGAAAAAAATTGAAAGAGGGCCTTTAAAAAGGGGAGGGCCCTTTGGTACCGGGTGAGCCCTTTTCGGACTTTTGAAAAGCCCCCGCCTCTTTAGGAGTAGTGAATAAAGTCTTAGGGACCTCCTCCTCACCGCGTGGTGGTCTACCTTGATGCACCTTTTGTTCTCCCCGACCTCGGGGGACCCACCGAGCCTTTCGTCAAGTCTAAGTCCTGGGGAACCCACCTGTATGCCAAGTGGGGAAGGGCCCTCTTCCACCCAATACCCTCCCCGTTTCGGGGGTACATCTCTCTGATCAAGGTAGGAGGGATCCAGCAAAATTGTCTGCCTTTGTTGCTGGCCACGCCCAGTGGGTGGGGAAATCCCGATTTTGGGGTTCTGCAACTACTATCGCCGTTACCCCCCCTTTTCTCTAGTGGTGGCTTCGATAGTACCCCTCCCCAAGAAACAAGCTTTCCAAGCAGCGGGCCCGGGGTCGAGGTGGGGGGGTTTCTAAAACTCAAGTCCCCTTCTCTAGGGGCCTAAAATCTTTGCCGTCCGGATTTCATAAAAACCCTTCCCTTGGAGGTGGTGCCTTTTGGGAGGACCGGAGCAGTTTTAAGAAAACCCCCGGGGTAAATTTAAAAGTGGGGGTTTTCTTCTCCAAGACGTTTCACGGCCAGGGGAAAAATACACTTTGGGGACCGGAGCTATGCCTAAAATTGGCCCCTGGGGGAGTGGCGTTATCTGGGGAGGGCGCCCGTTTTCCCCCCCGTATTCCCGGGGGCCCACAAGAACCTCCAATTCTGCAGACGGCTCAGCGAAAACCCCACCCAGGCTAGGGGGTGCTCTTTTCTCCCGTTTGATTTTTCAGATCCTTCAGACCCGAGAAAAATGGGGAAGCTGACGCCCTCAAACCGTGTTTCCCAAGTGGGGGGGGTGAAGAGACTTTTCCAGAAACACATAATTCCTCCAGAACGTTCATCTCGGGAGCCCCGGGGGACCTCCGGAAGGTCCCTCCCCGGAAGGGTTTTTGGTCCGCTCTTCGAGCGTATCTTAAAAGGGGCTTGCTCATTTTGGGGGTATCCCCCGGCGCCCGAAGACCTTTTCCTGATATCCCGGGGGTTTATTGGTGGCCCGAGCTGGGAAAAGGCGTTAAGGGCTTCTTTTGTCTTGAAATCCTGTCTGCAACAAGACGCCCCGTCACACGGCAGGCCTACTTTAGCCACTTCCCCTCCCCCCTAAACCCCGGACCAACTTTTTGATGGCTTCATAAAATGACCCCCCTCCGTCTTGGCAACCCCATTTTTTGGGTGAAAACGGATGCTTTTCCCCAAAATGGCCATTTTGTCCCCCTTTCCGGTCTCCTCTGCCTCCCCTGGGAATTTTTCTTTTCCATGTGTTTTTTCTGCATGGGGTCCCTCAGCAAATTTTTCGGACCGGGGAGTCCAATTTTTCTCCAGATTTGGCGGCCCCGTGAAACCCAATTTGGGGGAAGCCGACTTTCTTCGGCCCCAAAATCCCAGACGAACGGCCAGGTGGAGAGGGTCAACCAGTCTTGGGTGTTACCCTTTGCATTTCCTCGGACGTCAGACGTTGGCCATTACTGCCCCTGGGCGAGTTTCCTACAACTTCTTATCTGATCCCCCCGGGGGGTCCCCCTTTACAGTGTTTTTGGGCCCGTCCCCCCCCCCTCCTCTCCCTCTGACAATCTCCTCCGGGGCCCGGGGGGACGCATTGGCCCCAAAATTTGAAGGCACTGGCTTGACCCCCACTTGCTCCGCGCTTTAACGCATGAAGACCAAAGGGCAGAAAAAGAATCCCCCCCCCAGTTTTCCCCCGGGGACAAGGGGGGCTCTGTCTGTTTTTTCCGCCTAAAGATGCCTTCCACAAAATGGGCCCCCCGTTTCCCCGGGGGGCCCCTTTTAGGTCATCACCCCATCCAACCCCGTTTACAAACCTGGCCCCCTCCCACGATGAGAATCCCCCTTCATTCATGTCTCCTTTTTGAAAAACCCCCGGTCCTTAATATTTTTTCCCGAAGGCTGTTCCCCCTCCGTCTGTGGCGAGCACCCCAAAGTCTAGAGGTCAAGGGTATTCTGGGGGTGAGGAGAACTAGGGAAAGCGTACTTCTGGTGGGGGGAGGGGGTTCGGTCCCGAAGAGGGGCTTGGAGTGGAGGGAATATCCGAACCGGAACCTCTCCCTAATTTTTTCATTCCAGTAAGAGAGGGGGGTCCAAGGGGGGCCCAAGGGGGGGGGGTACTGTCCGGACGCCCCGCGACCCCGTCCGGGTTGCGGCGGCCCCTGCCCCGTCCCACGGAACCCGTCCCGCCGTCGGGTTCGGGGGCCCCTCATGT
Organism: Phyllomedusa bahiana; assembly: GCA_025379985.1. Taxonomy (NCBI): domain Eukaryota; kingdom Metazoa; phylum Chordata; class Amphibia; order Anura; family Hylidae; genus Phyllomedusa; species Phyllomedusa bahiana. Next base: position 85,137 of record JAODAL010011392.1, read on the forward strand.
TTCCCCCCTCCGGCATTCATTACCCGGCCCACTCTGCTTGGCTGGCTCTGTCCCCGGCGCCGCTCCCCCTAGGGGGCCCCGGGGGGTCGGGCCGGGAGTTTTAATTTTAAGGGGGCAGTGCGCCCGGGTAAATTTTTTCATTGCCGTGCCCTTTTCTCCTATTTGTTCGGCCCCCTTTCCCGCCGGGCCCGGCCGGTCCCTTTTTGTATCTCCCTTTTGGGGAAAGCCCCTGATAGTTTTCCCGTCTTGTCATACCGTTTTACCGACCTTTGCTTTTGGTCTCCCTTCGAACCTTGCCGCCTGCCCCGACCCCTGCTTTTTACCCTCACCGAAACCCGAGCCGGGCCCGTCCTGACCTCCGGGGGTCCCCCCCGAGCCGGGCCCCCGTTACTGTACCCCCCCTTTTTGGCCGCCACCGCAGGCAAGCCCGCCAGGGTTTTTGACCCGGGGTTTCCCGCCCCACAAGACCCTCCCCTTTCGGGGGCCGGGCTCTGGTGATACCGGGGGCCCACTTAGATTCCACTCCCCGGTGTGGGCTTAAACCATCGCCTGCGGTGGTCCTTGGATCCACCCCCAACCCTAAAACTCTTACCCCACACTAATAAACAAAGACGAGTAATGTCCACAGGAACGGCACCCTCTATCGTGGTACCCCGTTAGCATGCTCCTAAAAATTTGATATAAGCTGGCAAAAAAGGAATACTTAATAATAATACTTATTTTTATTCTCATCCTTCAGATATCCAAACACCATTAAATGATGACGCGTTTCTCCCCCAAAGATATAGGGGGGCCCTAGGGGGGACTTGAGTTTTAATGGCCTAAATAGGAAGAACTTTAATTTTAAAGTCCATTCCCCACTCACTCAATGGAGTAGGAAAAACAATTTTTTCCTACCTATTCCCTCACCACCTTCCCGCGCCCCTATTTTCCCAATCAAATTTAAATTAGTCATGTCATGGGGGGCCATCACTGTGGGGTTTGGAAGAGGTAAGTATGGGTCAAATTTTTTGGGGGTGTAAGGGGGTTTATAAAAGTCTTCGAAATCCCCTTTAACCTCTGACCTCATAAATTTTTGCCCAAACACAAAAATATGACAAAATGGTGCGAAAAATGTGGCATTTTTGCCAAAAATGCAATGTGTGGCACTAGCCTAAAGCTGGTTTAACACAAGGTACCAGCTTGTACTTGGTCTAAACTGGAAACTGACAAGATTGGAGGCATTCTGGCGCTTATGGTACAAGGGCTGATGTGCGAAATTTAAAGAACGACAAGCGCCAAATTAATAAATCACACTAGAAAGAAGCACAAAGAAATTCGGAAACAGTAAAAGTACTCGACCGTGTGAAGGAGCCCCAACTACTGTTTTCTATGGCACAGATTTCTTCCCCAAATAAACTGACTACTGCTCAATGCTAAAAATACAAATCAGCAGCTAAAATAAAATCAAACTGGCACATTTTCTTGGCAATGTTTTTCCACCATATAAAAATAGTCTTCTATTCACATTTCTTAAAGAGGTTGTCTCACATAAAGATTAGCTTTCAACATGTAGGGAACACTAAATGAAGACGTTTTCCAAATATATTACGTTGTTCATTTTTTTGGGTTGAGGAGCTACAAGTGATTTTATCACCTTCTGAGGGCTTTCTAGTTTCCCAAGTGACTGACCTGTGTACTTCTTCTCCCCTGCTATTTGTTCTATCTGATAGCAGGGAGTGACATCATAACACAGGTTGTAGCTAGCAGTGTGAGAGCTTGTGTGTTACCTGTTCTTTCAGACAAAAGACAGTAATTACTACTGTTTACATTAGCTCAGAAGCTTCTCTGGACCTCAGAGAAGGTAATTTATTTAATCTAGACTAATAAATAGAGAGGTCTGAATACAAGGAGCTCATATGCTAATCACAGACAGCTGGACCAGGAAGTGACAGAGCAAAGCAGCATTATTTCATTCATGCATCCTATGAAATTATGAGATGAGACAATCCCTTTAACTAATGAATGGGAAAAGGAGGTTTTTTGTTTGTTTTTTAAATATTGTTCCTCGCACAATAGCCTGAAGTTGACGGACGTCTGTCTTTTTCGGTCTTAAAAACTATGTAACTATACACAGATTTTTAAAAGTTTTGGGCGACATGTCCCAATAGGGCTGCACCATATTTTTGGTGTATTTTGCACAAAAAACTGTTAACGCCCTATTCTCTATATAAATGAACTGTTGTACACCACAACTAGGCACATTTTACGCCAGGCACGACACATTGGAATGCGCCTAAAGTAGAGGCATCAAATATACTAGCAATGATATGCTATGCGCCTACATTAGATGCATCAATTATACTATGCAAGGTAGACCGCACTTCAGATTTTTTACAGGTTCATTCATTCAGGTGCACCATATACTCATTTAGGGTGACATGCATTAAATTTGGCGTTCACATGCCAAATTTCATGCGCATATTAATGGTATAGAAAGCCTGATTTATGAACCTGCTCTACAGCGGGTCATTAATCAGGTGCATTCTAGCGCTTGGGGCAACATTTCTGGCTCAGATAAATCACTTTGAAAGTGCTCTACCTGTTCCAGCAGTAAGCGGCTTAGAATTGTTCTAGTGCGCCCCGCCTCCAAGATCGCCACAGGCGCTATATGTAATGCATGAGAGTGGCGTGCGGGAGATTTGAATATGTATGAACGGGGCTACGCCTGACATTGGGCTGAAAATACGCCAGATGTCTGCCGCAGCCCCATTCTTACATGTCGCCCTTAATGCGCCTTAAAACTGGTGTGGAGGCGCCTCTTTTCTCACGTCACCCTTTATTCTCACTTTTTGTGATATATAAGCAATCAAGAAATATATCCAAAAGACAAACTTTATTTTATAGCCAATGGTGGCTCGGGTGCCTTGGTGGGGATGTCAGAGCTGTGCCATTCAGTGTGGGCTGCTGAATACAGTGGTGTGGAGGTGTGTGCCAGAGCCCAAAATACAGGATAGCTCCTGCTCTCTGTGCTGCTTGCATTCTTTGGGAAAACTGGAAATCCGGTGCTTCTATGTCCAGATCTTGTCCATCCCTGCTTGTTGTGTCTCTCACGGGCCACATAAAGTGGTGAGCTGGATTCAGCTCGTGGCCTTGAGTTTGAAATAGATGACAAGGTGAAAAGCACTCTGGTACATAAAGGCATACATGGAAATGCAGATCCCAAAAGCCTCCTATTTTAAGGCCTGACCAACACAAAACATCACATAGACATGTAAACAACCACATCATATATAACACCCATCACCACAATTATACAATATCAGGAAATACAATACATGTATATTCAAGAATATAAGCAAAAGCAAAGGGTGTGAAAAAGTAGCACTTATGCAGTGCAACAGTATTATGTCAGAATCCGGTAGGACTTAAAGGAGTTTTTCATTACAGGCTTTCTTGGGCATCTTAAGCTTTCTCTCTTTCTTACAGCTTCAAATCCAGGGGCGTGTCTCTCCTCCCAGTAAGCAGGTCTTCCTCACTAAAGAATGGTGACATCATCATTCTGTGTGAGTAGTGCATATATACACTGGAGAGGATTTCACAGCTCTGCAGACCTCCTGCAATGGTCAGTTCTCATGCCTGGAGAGCTGTCACTTCTTTTCACAAGCTCCTTGTAACTAAACACCTGCATTGGTGTAAACAGTTATACATACAGACTGAACTGATGAAACAAATGTGAGTAATGTACTCTGCTTCTCCCTCTGTTATCAGGCAGGAGGTAGGGGAGAACAGAGTGCATTTATCACATTTGTTTCATCAGTGTTAGATACTTGTCTGGTCACCCCCTGATTCATTTTGGTGGTGAGTTGCTTCACTGTAGCATGTTGATCCCCCCTTATGACCCTTTAAAATTGATGTTAACCTCTCACATGAATGGAACGTGATGCTCTGTAGGTTCCAGGTCGCTTATTCACAATGGCGCCATTTGTCCACTTATGATTCACTTTCACCACAGCAGCAGGAGATCAGATCACAAATTGCACAGCTTCAGGAATACCGCCACCCTTGGCCCAAAAGCCAACAAATATCCCTTTTTGCAGCTCTGATAAATTGCCCCTTAAATCCATGACAGCAACAAGGTATATATGAGTGCAAACAGCCTATCGCACATTTTATACACACCAAGCCAGCTCACGACACATGACTTCCTTTATGAGCTTCGTGCCGCCGATGTAGGAAGTGGTTATAATAATGTGACTTGACTGTGTTATGATATTTCCTACAATAAAAATTATTGTTGTGATGATTAGCTAAATAAGACAAAAACCACTCATGGTTGGGAACACTTGAGGCCAGCTTTTATGTTTATGCGCCAGCACATCAGCTTCTGTAATCTTGCACACTACATAAATGCTAATGCTGTTTAGCCAATTACTCTATGGGGCCATTCACACGGCTTATTTGGCCGCGGATTGGAGCCGTACTGTGCGCCGGATTTGCACTGCAGTACGGCTCCAATCCGTCGCAGTAATTACGGTAATCCACAGTTCTCAGAGAGAACAGTGGATTCTGTCGCTCCTACCCGCTCGGCGAGTCCGCCGGGCGGGGAGAAAGTGACATGCACATTACCCAGGCGCAATACGCGCCGTTGAGTAATGGAAGTCTATGGGGCCGGGGCGGCCGCGCCCCCGTCCCTTATTCAAGCCGGAATTGCGAGCGCAATCCGGCTCACAATTCTGTCTGGAATAAGCCGTGTGAACCGGGGCTATTTCTTCATTAATAAAGTTGCCTCTGAATCCTCTCTTGCTCTGCTGTACACTGATCAGCGATAGCAAATAACATCATCTCATGACAATGGCATCTGTCAAGGTCTGGGATGTAATGAGCAACTAGGGAAGTCACTGCTTAAAATCGTTGAGCAGGAAAAGTTCACATGGGAGAGATGTGCTACGGATTATCCACAGTGGATGTGCATGAGAAACGTCAGCAGCATACTACAGTACACTAACCTATACTAAATTGGACAACGTAACCAAAGAATACATAGCCTACCAAAATGCAAATGAAGATCACCAAATGAATGTATGCTACCAGATAATGAATACAAATCGACTACTTTATTGATACTGTAACGCCTACTTGCGTCCGGACGCCATCTTGGACCATCCCGTGCGGATCGTCGCTTTGGTAAACGGAATTGCAGGCTGACACAGGGTTCTCTTCACATCTGGTCTCAGCCAGCTTTATTCTTTCAACACAGGTTTAGGTTACAGCACGTAACACAAATAAACGTCTAGGCCGTCTAGCCACTAGCTACACATCAGTGAGTCCCTCACTAACCTGCGGTCAGGACCTACCGTCCAGCACCAACAGCACTGTACTCTCATAGTACACTTTAGGCTTCCCTCAAACCTGGGAGTAAGAGCCCTCTCCTCAGCTCTTCTGCTACTCCAGCTTCTGGCACCAAACCACCACCCCCTCCACCCGATCACTTGTAGTCCTAGGCTTTTTACAGGCTTCCAGGGACTTGTTAAAAGCCTGTCCTGGAACGTGGGAACGTCCACTCACCCAACGCTATTGCTGTCTCGGGAAAGGCAACCCATCACTAGCTGACGCCAAATAGTTGCCTTCCCCTACCGAAACCAGGTTTTTGGTGGCATGTCTGCAGCAGGTATACTGTATTCCACCTAGTGGCAGGAATGTGCGACTGCCTGCGGTCACATTGCCACAATACATATAAATAAGGGATTCCCTAGACAAAAAATATAAAAATAGTAAAAAAGAGAGAGTGACAACACCCATAAAGACAGCGTTCAAAAAAAACCAATTCCCTTGAACATTACATAGTAGGAGATGAAAAAAGTGCTGTCTTCATGGGTGTTGACATTGTATCTTTTTAAGCTATTTTTATTTTTCATGCTTAGTTTGTAAGGCCGAAAAAAGGCAACGTTCATCCAGTTCAGCCTGATTAGCATATTTATCTTCTCTCAAAGTAGCTGAGCGAAGTTAAAATACTGTTGGAAATCTAATGGTATTTTAACTTCACAGCACCGCAAAACAACACGGTCGGATTTCGGATTCCCAGCAGCGCACTACTTGGGCTGCATGGGAATCCAATGGGTGTCTGGCGGAACATAGAACATGTTCTATCTTATGCTGGATGGCCGGCGGCTTCAGTAGAAATCCTGTGCTGTGTAGACTACTTTTCAGTTGAAGTATACATAGCGCTAGGTACAGTCGGATTTTCATCGGATTCAAAATACTGAATCCATAAAAAATCTGACCAGTGCTGTGTAGACAAAAGCAGGAGATGTTATCTCTTCAGTAAACTAAAGATACATAGAGAAGGACTTAGGAATCCTGGTGGACAGTAAACTTAACTGTAGCAGCCAGTGTCAGGGAGCAGCTGCCAAGGCAAATAGGATCATGGGGTGTATTAAGAGGGGCATAGAGGCACATGATGAGAACATTATTCTCCCATTATACAAGTCACTGGTAGACCACACATGGAATATTGTGTACAGTTTTGGGCACCAGTGCACAGGGAAGACATTGTAGAGCTTGAACAGGTACAAAGGCGGGCAACAAAAATAATAAAAGACTGGGTGGACTGCAATACCCAGAAAGATTAGCAAGATGAGGGTTATTTAGTTTAGAGAAAAGACAGCTTTCGGGTGACATAATAAATATGTTTAAATATATTAAAGGGCCAATATAGAGATCTCTCCCAAGATTTATTGATACCCAGGACTGTATCCAGAACAAGGGGGCATCCTCTACGCCAAGAGGAAAGAAAGTTTCTACATAAACATAGAAAGGAGGAACTTGTCAGAGGAACTTGTCATGTTGAATTCAATAACAGAGATCACAAAGGGTCTGGATGCATTTCTAGATGTAATAATATAACAAGTTCTAGTGACAAGTATTCTGGAGAAGGGTCTGGATACATTTCTAGATGTAATAATATAACAAGTTATAGTGATCGGGATTCTGGAGAAGGGTCTGGATACATTTCTAGATGTAATTACATAACAAGTTATAGTGACCATGATTCTGGAGAAGGGTCTGTATACATTTCTAGATGTAATAATATAACAAGTTATAGTGACCAGGATTCTGGAGAAGGGTCTGGATACATTTCTAGATGTAATAATATAACAAGTTATAGAGACCAGGATTCTGGAGAAGGGTCTAGATACATTTCTAGATGTAATAATATAACAAGTTCTAGTGACCAGGATTCTGGAGAAGGGTCTGGATACATTTCTAGATGTAATAATATAACAAGTTATAGAGACCAGGATTCTGGAGAAGGGTCAGATACATTTCTAGATGTAATAATATAAACAAGTTATAGTGACCGGGATTCTGGAGAAGGGTCTGGATACATTTCTAGATGTAATAATATAACAAGTTATAGTGACCAGGATTCTGGAGAAGGGTCTGCCTACATTTCTAGATGTAATAACATAACAAGTTATAGTGACCAGGATTCTGGAGAAGGGTCTGGATACATTTCTAGATGTAATAACATAACAAGTTATAGTGACCGGATTCTGGGAAGGGGTCTGGAGACAATTTCTAGATGTCAAATAGAAACAAGTTATAGTGACCGGATTCTGGAGAAGGGTCTGAATACATTTCTAAAATGTCATAAAAAGAACAAGTTATAGTGACCAGGATTCTGGAGAAGGGTCTGAATACATTTCTAGATGTCATAATAGAACAAGTTATAGTGACCAGGATTCTGGAGAAGGGTCTGAATACATTTCTAGATGTCATAATAGAACAAGTTATAGTGACCGGGATTCCGGAGAAGGGGCGTTGATCCAGGGATTTATTCTGATTGCCAGATTGGAGTCAGGAAGGAATTTTTCCCTAAAGTGAGGACAATTGGCTTCTACCTCATTGTTTTTTTTTGCCTTCCTCTGGATCAACACTTTAGCATAATGGGCTGAACTGGATGGATGTCTGTCTTGTTTCGGCCTTACAAACTATGTACATGTGCTGTGAGGACTGAAAACGATGTCTTATCCTGTTAGTTTGATCTGAAGCTCTGTCTGTCCATGAGGTGACATCACTCCCTGCTCTAAGCTCTCTCATCTTATCAGATAACAGAATTATGGTCATGTATCCAGGTCACCAAAGAATCCTGTGTGCACTCAGAGCACATAAAATAGTTATTATCTCATAATTTAAAGGGGTTGGATCATTTCATTAAATGGTCTTCAGAATAAGGGGACAGTGAATACAAGCAACTTGCAATAGGAAAGTCATTAGCAAAGCTGTCTTGTTATCACAGTTTTCCTTATCTTCTGTTTCTGTTTACACTGATATCCAGTCCTGGTCGGATCCCCCCTCCTTGCATTTCAAATAGGGTGAGAGCTCTTTACATTTGTTCAGCCCCCTGGTCGGCTGTATTCACAGAGCTTGCATTTCCTGCCTCTCACTAAAAGTAAGGGACCGTCACAATTTTCACTCGCACAGCCAGAAGAAACAGAATAACACTGCAGGGGTTCTATAATCAGAAAACAGCACAATTGTGCGACTGTGCCTAAACAAAAGAAGGAGCATTAGAGGCCGAGAGCATTTCCCCTTGGGACAAATCTGGAGGAGATTAAACAAACTGGATTCATTTGTAACATGAATGCAAGCCTGTGGTATGTAAACAGCTCTTACATACTCTGCATAGGGAGAGACACAGCGACATGTGGAGGGGGGGGGGGGGGGGGAGACACAAGGACCCAGCATGAACAGTGAAGGGGGGGTGATGTCATCCCCTCGGTTAAGAAAACACCCAGCTTTGGGAGGGGGAAAAAACGCCCCTGGATTTCTGTAACTGAGAGGCTGTGAGAGCAGAAAAGCCTAACTGAGAAGCTCACCCCTTTAAGAAAAATTACGACCAATGTATTTAAAAAAGTTTAAATTTACCTGCTCTTCAGTTGAAAGCTAATCGTTGTAGTAAGAAACCCCTTTAAGTTTATTGCCACTAAAATCCAAACCCTTCTCCTTCAGTTTTTACCCGGGTTTTTCCGTTTAAAAAGTAATTTCCCCTTTTTACACAATAAAGTACTAAATTTTTATTAACAAGTTATTTACAGTAGCAGCAAAGGGTTTAAATTTTAAAAAAATCTAATCCATGTTCATTTATCCGTGGATAAAAATCTGTCAGAATCCACTCAGAAACCCGAGGTGTGGATTTTAAAAATGCATTTTGCAATTATGCTGCGGAATTTTTGCGATTTTTTTGTGGATTTCCCAATGGTTTCATTTCTTTTTTGTTTATGCTTAGGGACCTTTTGCAGATCCAATTTAAATAGAACCTTCACATATTTAAGCCCCTTCGGGGGGCCCTGTGCCCTTTTATTCCCCCTTTTGTAAATGCTGTTTTTTAGAGTAATTTCCCCCCAAAAATTTTATTCATGATAGGTTTAGCTCCACCCACCAAAGACACCCCGCCCACGGGCAGTTATTACATGTTTCTACCTATTAAAGTAATAGTTTGTCATTGAGGGGGGGGGCTAGCCAGTGGGCGGGGTTTAAAAAAAACCTGACTCTTTAAATGACTTTTCGAATGACTCTTTTGGCTGAAAAATGCAAAAATTAGCATAAAATAAACAAAACTCCAGCAATCTTACAGAAAAAGGGACACAGCGCTAAAAACAGCAGTGACACTGCTTTGTTCTGTCTCAGCAAGGGGGGAAAATCTATTGACAGGTTCTTTTTAAAGGGCGTTACTACATAATTTTCTCTTACCTCAGTCCTGTTATCTCAGTTTAATTTTTGAATTTGAGGCGCGTGTTTACTGGCTACTACTGATTTGCAATGACGAGCTGCTAAGGACACCAGGTCTGTAGCTATGGGGACGAGGCTGAGCAGCCCTACAATGGGGGATATTAGGAATAGGTAAACACTTTTTAATGGAACATTACAAAGCGACTTGTTTTTGCAATATCTTTAATATAAGAAGCAATCGTTGAAGTGAGACAACCCCTTTAAATTGACAACTGTGAATATTTAGCAAATTTTTTTTTTTTTTTCATAAAAAATCCACAGATCTGCAACAAAATCGGTAACATTAATATATCTGGGAGCTGAAGGCTAGCCCATCCAGTCTGATTCTCCAGAAAAGCTACCGTAGCACAAACTCCTGAAAAAGGTTACTGCTAGCTATGATAAAAATTGTCAGAACACACAGGATATTCGTTTTAAAACAGAGCTGTGGACCACGATGTCCCACATTGCCGAGCCCTTTAGTTTTTTAAAAAGGGAGGGAAACCATTAGAACTGGAGTTTGAGAAAAACGGATTTTCGAGGATAAATTTTATTTTACATCACATGGACAGCCACTTGTATGTCTGTCACAACTCTGAAAGAAGGGTCCCAAAGATGCAAGGGAAAAGGGCAAACGCTGGAAAAGGGGAGGGTGCCGGGGCAATTTTCGGGGGAACCCCATTCATGACCGGGGCCCTGGCCCTTTGGGGAGGTTCTTTTAGGCTATGTCTACACAGCTAAACTTAAACTACTGTCAGAAATCCAATGGTATTTTAACTTCACCACACTGTGGTTTTTTTTTGCGCTAAAAGACGCGATTGGATTTCGGATTCCCACTGGCCACATACATTTGGGGTATGGGAATCGAAGGATCCGAGAATGTAGAAAACCCCTGCTGGGACTACGGCATGGATTTTCATTGAGGTCTACATACATTTTGGGGCAGTTGGATTTTGGAGGATTCTAAAAACTGAATCCCCAAAAATCCCACGGAAAACCAGGGGGGTAGCATAGCCTTACAGGTACCACCTACCTGCACATTTCTTCCAGACTTAGTACGCTCCCTCATGGCAGTAGCTTCTTACAGCAGAATAATGCCCCCTGCCCCATTGCAGAAACTGAATGAAAGAAACGTGGCAAGTTCAAGATGTTGATTTGGACTCTAAATTTCTCAGATTCAATAAAACTGTATTATGTGGAATATGCTGAAAAAAACAAGCATAATCTTTGGAGACTCCACCTCGCAACCGGTGGTGAGCTGGGATTAGTACTGTCCTGATAGAGAAGAAGTACAGAGACACAGCAGCTTTGAGGTCTTGGAAGGCTTTACTTACCGCACCCATGTTCAGGACATCAATTACATCACTTTAATATATCTCATATTGGATATCTCTCTTTGGTGGTGTCTCGACCTCAGTGCCATATGCACCTCAGTCCCCCTCTGCAGCACTTTTCTCAGCCAAGCAAGAATCCCTTTTCCCACACTACCTGGTGATTACCCCAGTTAAAAGGCCTAGACCACGTTTTAACCCCAACAATACTAGACTAAGCAACTGACTTCTCAGGATTTAGGCGTGTTCACACGGCTTATTTTGACGTGGTTTTGGACGAGGTTTTCGGAGCGTTTCCTTGCCCAAAACCGCGTCCAAAATGCTTCCAAAACGCCCCCGTTCATTTTATTGATTTCCCATGTAAAAACCTTTTGTAGTTCACCCAACGAGGTTTTTTCACTCTTTGGGAAACCTGAAAAAGAAGTGTTTAGTCAATTCTTTAAGCGCTTTTAAGCGTGTTTTTTTCCCGGCTATTAATTTGATGGGTGAAAACCTTGTCGAAAACCCCATCCAAAAATTTGCCAGAAACCCTCTTGGGGTTGTTCACATGGAGTTTGCCTCGTATGAACATACGCTTTTAGATGTGTCTCGGGACCGACAGGACGGACCCAGAACGCATCTAACAATTAGCAGTGACTTTATCACTGCCCGCAATGAGGAAACACACAGCGGCGTTCACATGAGAGAGCCCCGCTGCATGTTTGCCTCGCGCCTGTCGGGTCCGTCTTGTGGATGCAATCAAAGAATTGACATGCAATTCTTTCAAAGACGGAGCCGACAGACAGGAGGGGAACACGCAGCAGCGATCTCTCATGTGAACGCCGCTGCGTCTTCCTCATAGACCGCAGTGATAAACTCACTGCTAATTGTTTAGATCAGTCTCTGGGTCCGTTCTGTTTGTCCCAGAGACGGAGCTAAAAAACGCTTGTAACACGGAGTGAAAACTCTGTGTGAACAAGTCCTAAAGTGTCATGTCAATTCTTGAGGCGCGTTTTTCGGCTTGTTTTTTTTTCCTGGCTATTAATTTGTATTGGTGAAAAACTTGTTGAAAACCTCATCCAAAACCTCGCCGAGAAACGCCACTAAAATCTCTTCTTCAGAAGCGTGTTTCAGAAGAGGTTTTGGGAGCGGAAACGCTCCGAAAACCTCGTCCAAAACCATGTCAAAATAAGCCGTGTGAACATACCCTTAGGCTATGTTCACACGGCTTAATTGCGGGACGTATTTCAGCCCGCAATTACGGCGTGTGCTCGTAGGGGAGGGGGGTGGTCGGCAGCCCGCCGAACCCACAGACCTGCATTATCCACGTCGCGTATACGCCGTGACTAATTGACATGTCACTTCTCTCCCCACTCGCCGTATTGTGTGAGCGGGGAGAGGAGCCGTAATCCATAGCTCTCTATGAGAACTGTGGATTACCGTAATGACTGGGACGTATTTCAGCCGGTAATTCGCGAAGTACGGCGTGAATTATGAGCTGAAATACGTCCCAGAATAAGCTGTGTGAACATAGCCTTAGTTTCCTACTTTTAGGGCTTGTCCCCACAGCAAAGGTTTTCAGTTGGTTTTACAGACGTTTTAGGAGTTGAAAACCATCTGTAAAGCGACTGTCAACCTTTTACATTGATTTAAATAGAAAATCCGTGCAGCAGTCCCCACTGCACGGATTTTCTACTGGAGGGTTCTTCACACTGCCGGTGTTCCTAAAAACTTAAAATATGTACAGTCTTCCTCCGGTTTTCGGGCAGAACATGAACATGTGGGTGTGAAGGGGGATGGCTTGAATTCGCAAACCGCGGACAAAAGCTGTCCCTATATTTACCAAAAATAGACAAACTACCAGTCGGAAATTCTGACTGGTATTTGTCTTTGCCGTGGGAACACACCTTTACCTATTTACTCTTTCTTTCTCATTCTTCTTTTCTAGAATCTGTGCCTATTCTTCCTTCAATCACAGTGTCACTGGCCTGTGCCTGCCTCTGCTCCCCTGCTGGATAGGGTGCAGATGACTTATGCTGGAAACAGTAAACACTAATTATTGGTGTAACCCTTAACTCTTAACAACACAACTAAATTCTGCCTAACATGGCAAACCTTTACATGCCAGCAGCCCCTACCTTCTACTTCCCAGGGTCCAATGGTAATCTTCCTGATTGCCTGAAGGCTGCAATGATACTGGTGCTTAGAGGGATTTTCTCACTACAATAATTAGCTTTCAGCTGGTAAGACTATTTACAAATACATTAGTCTTTTGATTTTATCTTGGTCATAAGATGAGAGATTTTATCTGCTCTGAGTGCACACAGTTTTCTTTGGTTACAATTATATCTCCCTTGATTACACAGAGAGCATGGAGTAATGTCTCAAATGGATGGAGCTCACTCGAGAGAAGACTCACATCTGTGACAAGATACAAGATTAGCTTTTGTTTACAGATAAGCAATAGTTTTCAATCCTCGGAGCACTTGTAGCTTTGTTTACTGAAGATTATATCTCATGCACTTTGTAATTTCAGTGTTTACAAGAAAGTTAAATTGTAATTTTGCTTAACAACCTGACAGCAGTGATGAATGCTGCTTGGGGGATTCAGTGAAAAAAACATGGTAAGAAAACCCCTTTATAGCACCAATATCCCAATTTAAAGCACAGTCATCATTATTTTAAACTAATCAGAAATATAAAATTCTATTTATTAGACTAAAAGTTGGCTGGTCGCAACACCCAAAATGTTCCCCATTCTGAACCATGGATGGTTCGTGGGCCCTTTCCCCTCTTGTCCCTGCTTGCGTCTATTCACCTCTCCATGTTCCTGCTCCGCCATCTGGCTTCGAGCTTAAGGGCAGCGTCTTTTGACTTCAAATGGGGGCCACCTCTCTTTATAAGGGAAAACCCCTCCCCTGTAACCTTTGCCAGATTGTTGGTGATCCCCGGTGTTCCTGCTCAGAGTTTGCTTCGTTGCCTGTGTTCTGTGTTCCTGTTCGCCCTTACTTTCATTTCGACTAGCTTGCCTCCCCCTGCTTGCCTTCCCGCCTGTGCCCCAGCTCACCTTGCGCCCCCTAGTACCAAATTTGGAACCAGCTCTCACCGCGAGTGGCCACGTCAGCCAAGTCTATCCTGCCTTCCCGCGGGCTCTAGTGAATACCAGTGGCTCCTTACACTCCGCTCCCTTGTAGGTCTGGTACCTTACGTGCCCAGTGGATCCACACAAGTAACCGCGACACTAAACAGGTACCACTTTTGACTCCTTGGTGTCAGATATAAAAGGACACCTTTAGACATTCTTGTGGAATCCATGCCTGGTTGGCCCTGGTGGCATGGGGTTTTGACCTTCAAATTTGGTAGGAAAGGTTTGCTTATTGGGCAAAAAAATTAAACCCATCACACCTACGTTTATTTGAGGGGTTTTTTGCAGTTCCCAAAAAAAACTAATAGGAAACTATACTCCTATACCTCTACTCACTTTCCCTTGGGTTTGGTTTTTTAGCGCTGGGTTTCTTGGTCTTCTTGCAATCCGTCTGTACCCCGGGAATGCCGTCCTGGGCCCCCCGGGAGTGAAAAATAAAGTTCACTGCGGCGGGTTTTCGGCTGCGGGACCCCGGAACATATGCCCTGGGCCCCGAGCGTTTTTTTTAAGCGCGCTGCCCCGGGGATAGAGCGGGAAGCCCGCCGCTTGCTACTTCCCCCGCGGCTCTCTGTGAGCCGTGGGGGGGGGGCGGGGACGCAATCACCGCACCGCCCGCGTGAGCACAGGGCTGCGCGCGGCACATTGGGGGAGTGGAACGAGGTAAGTGTGATTTTTATTTTACTGCCCTGCCCCGCCTATATAAAGCCCCCCCACCCAAAGCCCCTGTTAAAGCCCCCCCCCAAGCCTGCCCAAAAAAGCCCCCCCTTTTAAACCCCCCGCCCATATAAAACCCCATAAGCTTTCCTATATAAAGCCCCCCAAATGCCTTTAAAAAATTAAGCCAGCCCCAAGCCCCCCAAGCTTGCTACCATTTGCCCCCCTGAAAATGCCTATTACTTTATGGGGCTTTTCTATAAAAA